>JAVSBS010019555.1:83605-100090 GCA_033124195.1 Coracias cyanogaster | reverse complement strand
AAGAATGTTGCGTGTACGCCGACCATACAGGAGTGGCAAGAGATACTTTAGCGAAATGAAGAGGAGGACTGGAGAAACGTAAAAGGGAAAGAGAAATACAGCAAAGCTGGTACGAGTCCATGTTTAATTACTCTCCCTGGTTAACTACATTACTACCCACAATTGCAGGGCCAGTTATCTTGTTAATTATAGGTTTGACTTTTGGACCCTGCAGAATTGGCAGAATTATTGCAATTGCCAAAAGCAGACTAGAAGCTACCCACTTATTACTAGTTAAGCAAAAATACGAACTTGTACCGGAAGAAGAAAAAAAATCCCCTTGCACTTGCAAAAAGCAAGTGAAATAGTCAAGAAGTTTGATGAACAAAACGGTGAAAAGAAAAAGGGGGGATTGTAATGAGTTACTTATGGGTTTGTTAATCAAATCTGAAGGTGGTTAAATAATAGGCCCTGGCTTGAGAAGCAGAATAGAAAAAAAAAAAAAAAAACATCACACTAACTAACATGAAGGCATCTGAAGGGAAACAGGCGAAATTGCTAACAAAAGGAGCTAACAGGATGAGCTTTGATAACGTTAACAAAGGGACTATTGATTTACTAACCAAGGAGGCTGAAACGGATAAGAGAGCAGATGCAATCACAAACTTACCAGCAGAAGAACGACTAGTAAAGAACAGATATTCACCAAAGACAAGAGCTGACCAGGACGGGCTTAATCCTGCAAAACCGGCCAAACAACAAATACCAGGAGAAGAAATGAAAATTACATCATGAAGACCTTCGGCCTTCCTCACAGGGACCACTGCCCACCTGTCAAAGACCCCTACCCAAAAATACCAGGAGGAATTGCGCAAGTGCAGGACTAATGAGCTAATTATTAGACGAAGCGAGAGGAGGGCGGGACTAGGTAATGAAGATGTATAGGCGTCATTCAACTATGTAGTATTCTACTGTATAAATATGAGATAGTCTGCAACTTCAGGCGCGAGCCGTTGGTGGAGCAAGGTCTCCCCGGCCACCCAGCGCTGTTTTTGCTTGCTGTACCGCTTGCTTTAATTCAATAAAATTTTATCATTAGTTTTTGAGACCAAAAACTGAGTCTCTGCAAATTTTACTGGTAACAATTATGAAAATTTTCAGTTACCAGTATGTACCTAACATTAGCTAGTTTTGTCTGAAAGCTGTTACCATATGCTGGCTGCTCACTGACTTGTGTGAAATGACTTTAATGCTCATGGTCCCCTTCCCAAAAGAGAGGTGAGAGTCATCCTTAACAAAAGCAGCTCTCTTGGCAGCCTCAGGGCACACAGACTGGGTTACTTCCTCACAGCAAGCCACAGTGCAGGACCTTAGGGCATGAAAGGGAGTGCAGAAACAGCTTTACCTACTGCTTTGGAAAGTGGCAGTTACTTTTTTGCTAGGACTTTTAAATATCCACAGGTTTCATTTGGACGCTTCAAGCTCCTAACCCACATTTTAAAAGAGCTTTTTAATTTCTACTGCAGATACTATTAGCAAATAATAACATTGGATATTACTAAGAAATATTTATTTTAGGAATTTTGTTTGCTAATTATTACAAAGTAAAATCTAATATTAGATATTTCTAACAAACTAGTTGGGAACTCTTAAAAATTTATTACCTTATTCTGGTTTTGCGCTTAGATTTAGTAACTTCAGTCAGCAAGGCTTGTGCCCACCCCAAGTCTTAGCAGTTTCAGTTTCGTAGAAAATAATATATTTGCCCTGTCAACGAGGAATGAATTAATTTTAGCTCCTTGCCGGCATGTATTGCTGAAATTCACCCTACTGATAGTAATAATGAGAAATGTTTACCTTAGAAATATATATGACAGATTTTACTTTAAGTACATTCTACACAAAGGTTTTGCCTAATTCTCTCATTCATCAACTACTTCAGTACTGTGGAAGATAGAGTTTTGATCCTTTTGAGCTAAAAAGCCATTCAAAACATTATGCTTTCAGAGGTTTGGTGTTATGAAATACCAAGGTTCATTGTACCTTCGTACAACGGAGAGGACATCAACAATCTAAAAGAAAATGGTAAATAGGTTCAATTCTACCTTAAGTAACCTTAATAATTTAAATAAGAGCTGGCAAGACATAATACCAGAAGTAGTTACCAGGGGACAAAAAGAGTATACAGTGCTAAAGGGAATGTAAGTATTACGGGGATTCCTGACTTTAATCTGACAAGGATGTATAAGAGGCTGCAGAAATCTGTGACATTTTCCAAAACTCTGGGGTACTTGAAGCACCTGTGACTCCTTTCCCAGAGTTTTTATGTTGACTACATCCCTCTTTCATCATCTTTCCACACCCTGTTTAGAATGAAATAAAAACATTTTCTGGGACTGACTATATGAGGAAGCAGATACTTACAGGCAGATCCACCAGTAGGCCAGCAAGACCAGAGAACAAAACATATTTGAGGAAAATAGTGAGGTGTGATTTTCCCCTGGATATTTGCTTTCAGTGTGAGCCCTGCTCCTTGCCCCATGGCATGTCTAATATGCCATTTTCTAAAATGACAAACAAGACAAAGAGGGAGCCACATGTCACAGCTATGAAGGATTCTGAAAGGGGAAGGAGAGCAAGATTAGACAAGCATCTGTGTTGGCATAGGTGAAGGGATGGTAGGGGAGAGCAGGACCACTTCTCTTGGCAGTAACAACCAGGACATCTTTCATGAGCTATAAAACTAGTCCCAACCAAACTGGCTGATAAAGTGAACTTTAGCTCCAGAGCTTTACTTCTGTGAGATGACTGATATTGTATTTACATCATTATTTCAGAAAGGAAAGCGAGGGAAAGGGGAGTGGAAAGGATGGGGAAAGGAAAAATTTTAAAGCAAGCACAGACATTACTCTCAGTGAGAGCAATGTATGAGACTATTTTCACCAGAATGACTATTATCATCATAGTCCTAAAGAGAAAAGAATGTATGGCATGTAGAAAATAAATAACATCAGAAAATAAGTACCCAGGCACTATTTATTTTTTCACAGTGTAACCAATCAATTTCACAGCAGATACAATGCATTACAACTGCTTTACAAAGTTCAGTGTTGAAACTCTCTTGATTCTTATCAGTTTAAGAGACATAAGAGCACAAACATCTAATCTGTTCATTTTGCACAGAACACATGGTATTCAATGGTGGGTTTTTTATTTACTTTTTAAGACTATGGCTTTCAGAATTTTACATTTAGATTACAGGCTACACCTCAGAAACATCTGTATGAACCATGCACCAGAGTGCAAGCACATTTCCATTCAATGCACAAGGACTAGTGCAACATTTATATGAAAATTCAATCGACATTAACATTCACAGTCATGAGCTATAAAACCTGTCCTTCAAACTACTGTCAGTCTTCTCCTGGCAAAAGGTTTCTGAGATTTTGGTTTTTTCTGCAAGTTCTTATAACCCATCTCTCTCCCATAATCTTACTTCAGTAATTCAGTTTTTAAAGCCTTGAATAGCCAAGCCCCTTCTGATAATGAGGGCCACAAGCACCTCCTTTCTGAGCTTGTTAGTATTATTCCTTGTTAGTATTATTCCTGCTATGTCTCTAAGTCTTATCAGTTCTCAATTAAAGTCAGCTTTTAGCAGCTGCAATACTATTCTGCATGAGGTATACTGTTTTCAAAAACACCCCACAGGGTGAAATCCCTCCATTGGCTTTCATCTCTCCAGACTTCCAGAAAACTAAATAATAATAATAATAAAATCCTACTGGCAAGAGAGAACAAAAGGCTAGAAAATTCTAGCCTTGAACCACATTTGAACTTTCTACAATATTCCATAGCAATCTCAACTTTACATTTATTTAAAACACTATCAGTGGTGCCTAGTTACTCACTTTTGGAGCGCTTTAAACTGAAAACTTAAGCGATGATTTTTAGAAAGGGCTAAACATTTACAATCTGAAAAGCAGGTCTTTTTCATCTGTGTCAAACTGCACATCAGGAAATTAGGCATCCAAAAATTAAGCGCATGCTAAAATGTGTAAAACTAAGCTTTACCATGATATTTTATCACAGTAGCAAGACAGTTCTCAAAATAAAGAGGAGAATCCATCTACTCTGCAAAGGGAATCTCAGCAACTTCCTCACTGAAAAAAAATTGTTCCTAGTTATACCTATAACCCAAAATTTCACTAAAGAGGGAATTTTCATGTTTACATTTAGTGATAACAACACCTATCTTCAACCAGAACATTTGTGTTTCCCTTCGTTCTTCAGTTAAAAAGAGTTAAATTAAAAATAAATCCACAAACTCATCAAATGGAGTCACAATTACTTTAAGCTTCTGAACCAGTTATACATTCTAAAAGTGCAAATCTAAATGGGTTTTTTTGGACCTTTTTTGTCACATTTAGAACATAAATTTCATTGGGGAAAAAAGCCTTTTAAAATGACAGTCAGAACTTGATGTATATGTAAAAATTTTCATATTTTGCTTTCCAGCCTACATATGGAGGTAGGTAGGTAGATAGATAGATAGAGAGATAGAGAGAGAGATAGAGAGATAGTTAGTCTTTGCCATTGGCAATATAATTTCTACCACACAAAGTCTCAGCTGTATGAGATTTAGCCAAGAGCATCATCAGTTTATAATCTCTGAAGCGTCATGGTTTATCCAGGCTCATTAATAATGTTGTGAAATATTAAAATGATTATATCTATGTTTCACTCTAACCCAGCAGACAGATTTTGTCAAAATGGAGAAGCAACTAACAACCCATTTAATACCTTCAAATGCTTTAGTTTTGGAATTGCACACAAAAGATTATGGTATTTTAAGAGAGGCTGAAGAAGTCATGGCTTGATCACATAAAAAGCCTGTGAGAATACCTTGATGTTTCTAGGTAATTGAATATAATAATGGATGAGTGCACACCAAGGCTATTGGAAAAGTACCAAATATCTGAGTAGAACTGTAAATATCAGCACACTTATAATAATAATATTAGCCCAATTGAGGAGCCTTCTGGAAGGAAAATTGAAATGGAAGAATAAATTTGCATCAATATAATGTATTTTATATGTAGTCCTTAGAAGCAGCACTCAGAGTTACAAAATTTATCTTAATATTCTGTACTTTTTTTTCCAGTAAGTTATCCACAGGGGCTTTAATAAATAATTTTAAAAGGGACATTGATGCATAACATTGTAACATTTTCCACTGGTGCCAAGACACTATCAAATTAAATGCATGGTATGAATGTTCACTTAGGTAGTTAAAAATATCAGCATCTTTTTAAAAACAGAAGTGGAAAAAAAGGATTCACTAGTAAGAGGCAAACTGTGCATCACTGAAACACTACGTGAACTATAGGTGCTGAGACAGAGACATGCATTAAGAGTGTATTTGAATAATGGAACCTCAATATAATAAACACTGAGACATAATAAATCAACAAGTGTTACTTCTGAAGGATATTTCTATAAATTTAGTTTTTAGACTATACATTGCAATTTTTTATAAAACTTCAGTGAAGGTGAATACAAATTATAGCAGTATTATTTATTTGATTAGAAACAGCAATTAAGAACAAGTATTAGATTTTTCAAGACAGGAATCACAATGTGACTGCCAGATTCTGATCCCTCAGTTTCATTTAAGGATTTATATTCTATAGCAATTTAAACTGTAAGCAAAGGTATCGTAACACAGCCCTTCACGTTCACACAAAAAGTCTAAGCATTCACAGTGGGAAATACAAAAGATAGTGTGAAGATGTACAAACCATTAAGATTTTTTTCAGTGACTAAAGAGTGAACACAGACTGAATATTTACACTGATCCTATGAATCTGCAAATGTCCACATTCATCTGCGTTGGAAAATCTGAGCCATAGTGTAAGTGTCCTCATTTTTCCTGCTCCTGTGCTGTCAGTGGGCAGAAGGACAAACATAACTTTACGTGTTTAAAATGACCGTGAATGGTTTTCTGCAGATTTCACAAGCCAAAGATTCCTATTTACTGTCTTCCTAAGGAGGAAAACTAATTCAAGGGGAAGTAGACATCTGCAGTGAAATAATGATTCAGCCTCACTTCCCACCCACAGTAGCTGGTTTGGGGTTTTGTTTTTAAATATTGAATTGGCAAAAGTAATATACCCTCTGCGGGGGGCAGTACTGGTCATTGCTGTTAACAGTCTTCAACCTTTTCAAGTCTAAATGACAAAGCAATCTTAATGCTGCCCTACCGAGCCAGTCTGCCTCCTCAGTGGGATCAACTGAAAATCACTTTTCCAATGTTTCGTGGCAAGACCTCTCCTACCTGCAGTGCCTAGAGAGGGAAACTTCAAGAGAAAACCTTTGCTTTTGAATTCAGCAAGGCTCAAACCCTGATGATAAAGATGATTCTGTGAAGCCAGAGACACAAAAGAATCACTTCCAACCTGAAAGATGTTTGAGTCTCAGGTAGGCATGAAGAGATGTATGGAAAAGCAGCTACTACAAAGAATTACAAAAGAGAAGCATTATTACTGCAAGCAGACTCCCTTTCTCTTGATCATGTCAGCTAGTGGGACTCAGGCCCTGTTGTCAGTAGCAAAATTGTCTTCATTTACACATGCCATACATCTACTCTTCTGAAACTCTTCTCTTGTCTAAGAAAAGGAACTGAGAGGAAAAATAAGGTAGAACAGTTTAAAGGTCTTCTGTCTTACATGCCCTGTGGCTCTCCTCACACAGCTCAAGTAATGCTGAACTACCATAAGCAAAATTTGCAGGCAAAGCAAGATTTTTTACTGGGAAGGGAAATGAGATTGACCAGGAATTTTACAGCTGGGGTTTTCCTTCCTTAAATTCAGACTTTCAAAATTTTTTTAGAAACAATTTTTTGCTAGCAGGCAACAAGACCCACCTATGGCAAAAAGGTCTAGATCCTTTAGTCTACTAAAGTTTTAGCTAATCTCCCATCTCCATAGGCTGTCTGAGATATCCTCTAAAACCTTCATTAGAAGTTTAGTATTCACTGCCTTTTCACCAGGATCATAACAGTTCCAAAAGACAACTCAAAACCCACAATACTGAGCCCTGTGAAAAGATTTATGCACCTTGCCCAGGAGTGCATCAAAACTGTCCCTCTATACCACATAAGGAATATCTCAGTGCCTCGTAACAGGACAGACAACCCAATGAAACCGCTCCAGTGCAAAGATAAACATTAAGTGCTGGAATACTCTTCCATTGTTTTGGAAGTTACAGCATACATCCATCTTCTGAAGGGATGCATGTACCCTGTTTCAAATTGCAGTCCTGCAGGCAGAAATTACCCTGCCTTTTAACCAGAAACTGTTACCAACCTCCCGGGAGCACACCCAGCATTATCACAATTCACCTTTCCCACTCCCTGAAGGAGAGAGGGACTCAACGAAGCCCAATAATTTACAAAATAGTTTTTATAATTAATAATAAAAGAGGAAAATAGATAACCTTTTCCTGATTTAATCTACTTTCCAATTTTCTGTCTGACGTCTCACCAGAATGATCACTCAAGATAAATATTGCTCATTCAGTCTGTAATTAATGTATAGGAAATGCACAGGTTTATTCTTTTATTGATTAAAAAAAGATTTAATTATGTTGCAGAGAAATCAAGAGCATTATCACAAATATCAGTGAGAAATCTATTAACTAAATACAAGTCACTCAGATCCATTGAACTGGATTCTGGGATCACTGCCTCTGATGACCTTTTCTCCCCCCATCTTTCCTCCACACCAGCTTTCAGTGCAGATTCTCAACAGAATGAGACATGCCTATCATAAGAAGACATCCATCTGACTCCAGGTGCAAGCCTCTATCACTGTCTTGGACCAGAACTTAGTCATAGTATTGCATGTTCAGTCAGATGATCCATCTCACCTGGTTGAAACATTAACTTTCAAATAAGCAGCTTTACAACTGCTACTGTTGGTACAAGTGAAGCAGGAGCAGGAGAAGACTGAAAAAGGAAGGACAGATCTATTCCTTTAAAAGACTTTAAATACTTGGATACAAAGTCCATGGCACGAGCAATGCCAAGGCCTTTTCTATAGTCTGGAGAATATTCTACCTCTCCCTGTGAGTCAGTCTCTCCACAGCACATTCATTGGGGCACGCAGACATTCACTGAACTTTTTGAAGAACAGAAGCACAGTAATTATTTCTAGTCCCTGGCCTTGTATTCCTTAGCTAAGGAATTCTACATTAGTTTCCATTTTCTATATCTATTACAATGACTAAAAACTACAGTATTGTTTCACAAACATAAACCAACACATTTAATGTATAACTGAGAGAAATGACAATGAACTAAACAATACTTATATTAACAATATAAGTATTACTATAATAATACTTAATGCTTAATACTTAATAATTATAAAAAATTAAACTGGATGTATTTGCAGTAATTCTCAGGTATTTGGAAACAGCAAACTGAAATAACTGATGCAATTAAACAAAACATATCTTTAGGCAGACAATATGTAAATCCAGACTTCTCCTGTTGGGCTTTCAATGGAAAGGTCAAAGGTGTTCACAAATTCAAGTGAATTCACAGTTCATATAGCAATTTTAAACAGAACCTAGCAAATAAGCAACAGAAAATTTAACAAAACATGTTGGAGATGATTCTTCTTCAATGTCTTACACAATCCTATGTCTCTGAATGTCAGAAAACCAGATAAGGTTAAAGCCTTTGAAGCATATCAACGTGTGAATATAAAATACCTTACCCAGAGCTCATGCTTTGGTTGCACTGCCACTACATAAAACAGATTCATTCAGACACAGAAGAAGACATGCACTGAAGATCAGTGAAGTACAATCATAGACAAAACCATACCAAATAATAACACGCTGAGCTGTACTCACTACTAAATAAACAAGTGGTGAACACTAACACAGAAATATCAATGAAGAGTGGGGTTTTTTTGGTTTTGTTTTTTTTTTTGAAAAATACCTTTCAGGATTTGCCTAAGATAGGTGCAGTATAAAACAGCTTCCCTAGACTTTTTCAACCCTCTGCCTTTATGGCAATTTCTCCTTTTATGTCCCTCTCCTTCAGTGAGAAAAAATCTTGCTGAAGAGGCTCTGGCTCACATCCTTTATGTTCAATCATTTGAGCTACTGAACACTCATTATTGAAATTAGTGCAAATTAAGCATGTGTTAATGGCATCAATTCAGGATAGCATCACTCTGTGACAGTACATAAGCACACACTTTTCTGAATTCTGTTCTAATTACTGTACTGATTAGGAATAGGTTTAAGCATGTGCTTAAGCAGTAATGGTCAGAATAATATGACTCCAAATACTGTAATCCCAGCTATACAGGTAGGTTAAAAATATGATTGCACTAAGTCCAAATATTTATAGTCTCTGTCTCTCTTTTGATTATCACTTAGATTTCTTGGAATCAAGTATTTACATGCAGTTTAGAAGAAAAACACATAGGACTAAAATAACACATTTATTACATGCCATGTCACAGTTCACTGCATTCCCATTTCTATTTGCACTCACAGTACTATGGAAAACTAAAATTATTTCATCAGAAACAAATGAAGTACACAGGAAAGTTTGTCCACAGACAGAAGCAAGTATATCCATAAGCCAAACAGCCATAACATTCAATAGGTTTAATACTCCATTGCATTGTTTCACAGAAATGAGAGATGAAAGACTTCTTATCCATCCCTTGCCAATTCTGGATGTTTTCTGTTCTCCAATTCAGTCACTAGAGTCTGATTGGCAACTGACAACCACATGAATAGAAAAAGCTAACTATATATGCCAGAGGAGAGCAGGCTGTGAAATTTGTATTTCCTCTTGTGAAATGCCAAGTTCTTTCGAGTTGCTTTTGTTTAAAGGTGAATTAATGAAACTCAGGAGCTCACAAAATCTGAGCCTTGTATTGTACAGCCAGTAGACTGCTTTTCAAGTACACATTCAACATACTGCTGCTGAAACCACCTTTATTCCTCCTACAGAGGAATGTGTTTAGTGTGTTGTCAAAAAAGCATCAAACTGCATTATGGAATTAAAACTGACACATTTCCATTGTACTGAACATGTTCTGAAACTGAGACTAAAGAAACAATAAATTATAGTAGATCAGTGTTGATAATGATGACACACTTCTCTCAGTCTAACAGACAGAAGCTGGTGCTCAGAAAGGTCATGCAACAAATAATGTCAGCCAACCTCAGCTGCAAGCTTTTAGATTCTCTCAATCACTTTCATATTTCATCAGCTAAATACCGATAAAAAGTTTGCATTAAAATGAGATTTCTGTCACATTTTCTTCCAGAATCACTGCATATAGTCTTGAATTCTCTATCAAACTTTGGGGCTGAACACTGCAGTAACACTTAATCTGAAATGTGTATTACATATCATATCTAATTATGTCTGGTACCAACTAGTATATAAAAATACAGTAATCTTTTCAGAAAAAAAATTTACAGAAGGGAGCCCATTCAACAGAAATACTGGGGGAGGGGGGGGTCATTCATGTATAATTTTCTTTTATTAGCCATTAATCATGTCTTTATCTCCAGTACTGAACATCCTTACCTACAGCCAAATGCTAATCCCATTAATCCTCTTTAAAGACCTTTAAGGTCTTCTGTGTAATTCTGACTTTTACTTAATGCATATCTTAATTTTACAGTGATTTCTGCAAGCTCACTTGAGACTAGTTTCTTTTTGAGAAAGTAGGAAAGACTGCACTTTTCCATAATGAAGACAATGGATTTAAAAACAGAAATAAGATATTAAATGCTGCCAGTCAGCAACAGTCAACACAGACAAGTCAGTCCAGAAAGACTACTACTGAAGAATTGCTACCAAAGTGAACAGAAGGTCGGACCACAGAAAGGCTGGAGAACTGGTCCTATGATTTTTGAGGGTTTACATCCCATCTTGGAGAAGGATCTGCAATACATAAGTATTATTTTAAAACAACTCACTACCCTCCCCATGCCCTGTCCCAACAGGGCTTTTCCATTAGAAACAAACAAATATCAAGAAGTTAATTACACAGCATTCTATAACGTATGTTCAGTAAATTCATACCATTTGGCTTTGACTGCATATCAGTCTGGTTTCCATGAAATGAGCAAGCAATGGCAACCGGGTAGGAGTTTTTGAAAATTGCAGCCCTCTTGGAGAACTTCAGGGAACTCACAGCAGCAAAGTAACAGCAGAAGGAGCTCAGACAATAAATGCAATCTAAGGTTGAAAGCCAAAAGCTTATATCAATGGTCAGGATAAGACAAGCTCAGAATTACTCTTGGAGTTTTTGTGGGATATCCATTTCTCGTTGCTGTAATCCTTGCATTCTGTATAAATTTGAATGTGATTAACTATGACTTAATCACTCTTTTTAACATACTGCAGAGAACAAATGGCTAGTTGAAAAATAGAAATGTTCCCTTTCAACTTTTTAAAATCAGGGATTAATAAAATCATCACCTTATGGATGAAATGGATGAGAATAACTAATCTCATTTTATTAAGGCTTTCTTCGTAAGGGTGTAAGAGATGCTATAAAATTCATCTGCGTTATCATTTAGGATTAAAATGGAAAGCTTATGTAAAACTGTCCGGTTAAATAACACAGCCTCTTGACTCTGCATTTTGTCAGAGCTGGACAAAAATATGTGTGTGTCCAGGCAAGTTAGATCTTTACATTTTCTCTTCAAATTCCAGTATCAGTTCTATAGTTGATCACAAGAGGGAGACTACATCACCGTATTTCCTCTCATTGTTTCAAATTTTTAAAGCATCAAAATATTTTGAGTGATTTTGGACCAGATCTAATCTTTGACTGCTCTCTGAAAAGTGTTAATGACTGTTCAGTTAGCATTTTTTTCTGAGTTTGTCAAACCTCTGAAATTTATAGATAAAGATAGCCAATCCAGTAAACAAGATTGAACAATGCAAAGGCAGTTGGAAAGAAGATTCGAGAATAGGAGTCAATTTTTGCAATACGGATGTGTATTCTTCCTTCTCTCCAAGATCCTGTGCGGCAGTCTTCAAAACAACAAAAGAAGCTAGCACAGTCTTTCCCTTCTAGGCACTCATATCCATAATCATCATCACGTTCAGGGAGATGATTAATATTATTAATTGGTATTAACGTTGATCCAGGTCGAACAGCAATTGCAGGTGGTTTCTTAAGAAAAACAAAAAAAAGAAAAATACATTTTTGCAGGTTTTTTTAATCCTCATATTAAATAATTCCATAGGCTTTCCATAGCAAAGGCCAGCATAAGCAGTATAATATACAGAAATTCTAATATTAAAGAAAACCATTTGGGGAGCTTTGCAAATTGTGAACTGCTGCATATAATTAGCTCATGCAGGCAAAAGATCATGAATGATTTTCACCTGCCACAGTGAAAATTGGGTTGTGCTGGGATTCGGGAATAGTGGATAATTAGTTACACAGACAGGGTTAGATGATCCCATCTACACAGCACAAACAAACATTCTGAAGTCAGTTACAGCTTGACAACTGGGTCACACCGAAGTCCACAGCAGACTCTAAGCATCACTTCCCTGGGAATGATGGTTCACCTATCACTTAGAGTCTTCAGAATGAGACTAGATGTGTTTCTGGAAGCTACATTTTCACCAAAAAAAAAGAAAAAAAAAAACCCACCTAATGGGATTAGTACAGTATCACTGGTGAAGGTTGAGACTGAGACACATAAAGCCAGATTATGTCATCTAACTCACTGATGTTAAATCCCTAAACAATACGCCCCACCTTTAGAAACCAAGACATAAGACTCCTTAGGAGAATGCCATTCAAGTTAGTGAAACTTGTTAATTCAGGTCTTAATTGTTACTTTTATTTTCCATGAGCATAACTGAACCCTCTCGCAATCTGGTAAAAACTCAGCGTAACACATGTTAAGGTTCATAAATAACTTTTATAGGAAACATCCAGGTGCCTGATCATCTAGTACATATACTGTTTGCTATTCCCTTTCTTGCGAGTTCTGCCTTTTCCCGTTTCTTTTACTTGAACCACCACAGCCCATCTTTCCCCCTTTTCTGATTTTGTTTCCATGCAGTTCTTCACTCTTCATCCTTGTTTTCCTGAATAATTCAAAAGACATTATCTTTCTCTATCTGTCCTTTTTTTCCCTTTCTAAATCTCATAGCCTTTTTAAACAACTTCATAATCCTCTTTCCTTCATCCCCCTAGGCCCCCTCCTGGCCACCTTTGGCATCTCTTCTAAAATCTTCAGACTGAAGATATGGGTTACATCAACACTATTCTTGCACTGTCTTCTCGCTCTTCTAATCTCCATATTTTGTCATTTAAGGAATAAATACAGCAGGAAAGGATGTAGTTTGAAGAACTGACTGGGTATTGAAGTGTAAAGAAGAATCTCTCTTGAATAACTATACATGATAGGCAATGAAAAAGTATGAAAAAAAAAATTGAAAAGCAGGATGTCACATCATTTAGATTCTTGTTATATTTTGGAGTCCTGTTGTCTCACTTCCAGGGAATTACACTGGCCAGTAGCCAGATCTGTATACATTGTTAAGAAGGCATTCTTGCTGCAGAGGCATTTTACCCAGTGTCCCAAGGGGTGATGTTAAAGCAGTGCAGTATCCACCACATTTTCCAATAGCTTTATTTAATAAGTGTCTTTACCAGAGGAAGTTTCACACAGACTGCTGTCTCAACACTTTTTAGACATGATGACCTAGGGAGCTAATTATCATCCTAAAGGACCTCATTATTCTTTTCAGTTATGAGAAAATACCACCAATACTAACAAACAGCAGTTACATGCTGGAGAGGGTGCAGAGAAGGGCTGCTAAGATGATTAGGGAACTGGAACATCTTCCTTATGAGGAAGGGCTGAGGGACTTGGGTTTATTTAGTCTGGAGAAGAGAAGACTGAGGGGAGATCTCATCCACACTTACAAATATTTTAAGGGTGGATGTCAGCAAGATGGGGCCAGTCTTTTTTCTGTGGTGCCCAGTGACAGGACAAGAGGGAATGGAAATTAACTTGAGCTCAGGAAGTTCCATTTAAACATGAGGAGGAACTTCTTTACTTTGAAGGTGGCAGAGCACTGGAACAGGCTGCCCAGAGAGGTGGAGACATTCAAAACCCGCCTGGATGCATTCCTGTGTAACCTGCTCTAGGCGATCCTGCTCTGGCAGGGGCACTGGACTAGATGATCTCCAGAGGTCTCTTCCAACCCTATGATTCTGTGATTCTATCGTAATTTGAGGCATTACTAATGCTTTGTTTTTATAAACAAAAAAAGTAAGTTCAATTTTTTAAAAACCTACAAAATAATTATTTTCTTGGAGATATATAGGGAAAGATGCTTATTTCTGATTCACACCTACTCTAGCTTTACAAGAATACTCTGACTGTTGGTTCTGCCACTGTAAGATTCAAGGCATGGTTCGTTTCTGCTAATGGGGTAAAACAGGAATCCTCAACTTGACTCAGAAACACCATGGGAGGAGAAAAAAAAATAATAGTACTGCTTTTCACTGCTCATGTTGGCAGCACAGAGTGAAGCTCGCTACTGAATTACACGTTTGAAGAGCTGGCCTAAGAGAGGCAGAAAACCAGTGCCATCTTATAGGCTTAAGTACCTATGGAGAATACATAAAACATATGTAAGAAAGAGACAATTTGAGGGAAAAAGGGAAAAAAGACCAACAGCTCACAAGAAAATGACTTTACATCAACTGACAGAGACTTAAAAAAAATAAGTAACATTTAGATAAAGTAGTACATGCTGATTGTTCATATACATACCTACTGATATTGCAGATATAAAGAGAACTTATAAAGAGAACCATTTACAATATACTCTGACAGGACAAAAGCCAAATTACTCTGCGTTAACACTAATAGATGTATAAAAGAAAGCCATTGTCTGTGGTGATCATAGCACAGGTGATGCATTCACTTCAGGTGAAATGATGATCTGATCAAGATCAACAGCTTACTAAGTTTCATCCTTCCTGCTCAAACTCATTATCCTTATTAATGTGGATTTACATATGCCAATTCATACTACATTTTCTGAATAATGCAAGCATATCTTTTGTACGATAAAATTGCTGGAATCATTCATAAAATCTCACCATTTTTTCACAAGATAATTTATTGCACCACATTTGCATCAGTTCCTAGAATAACAAATTTTTATTGCATTTTGCAATAGAAATAGGAGATGTATGCAAGGTAAATCTTTCAAGGAAAAAAGGCCTCTAAGCTGGAGTTTTTCAGAAGGAATTAAACTGACTATTTTAATTAATTTTTTTTTAGTTACATACCCATAACTACAAGAGAAAAAGAATGAATAGAAGTCTTTGACAAAGATAAAGGGAAAAGAAAAAAAGAAAAAAAAATATTTGTAACTGTAAAACTTCCCATTAATTAATTAGATACCTTCTTTAATTGTTCCATTTGGAACAAGAAATTTTATAGCTTTTTATAAAATGTCAAAACCTGTTTATCAAATTAGAAGCCTGTATCTAATTCTATTAAAGTTAATCCCCTCCCCCTCTTTTTTAGAGTAATGTCCTATCTAGTGTGGTCTTATAGTCGTAACGTACTGAAACACGTTGAAGGAATTTTGTATTAAAAGATAGCTGCTTTTCTATGACTTAGAAATAAAATGCATGCTTTAAGAACACAGTAAAACATAACTGAAAAGTTTTTTTACTATTATATTGCTAATTTTAATGTTAGTCCAAAATTCTGCTATTTTTTCAATGTGCCACAGTTTATATCTCACCATCATTCTACATTTTAAATTGTCACAATGCATTGAAAATCTCAAAGCACTTGGCAGATTATTGCATGAATGGCTGGTGTGTGAACAGATTCTGGAAAGTCTTCTTACTCCATTCAATAGAGTATACTTACTGATTACTTCAATGGCTTTTGATTTGCCAACAGCTGATCTTTAATATGAATAAGCAATATTTCCTCCCCTCTCCCTTTTCTCCTTCTTGAGCATGTTGACAATCAGACCTATTTTAGGTTCCTGTTCCCTAAGTGTTGTTGAGACCTCACTGCAACAACCTAAAACTGAATCTGCTATGTTAACACTGGGAAGTCACCCAAATTCTACAGCCTCTGTTACCTTCTACCCTCATTGCTCAGCTGTGGCCCTTGCCAAAGCCTGCTTTTCAACCTTTCTGTTGTGCCCACATTTGCTTCTACCACTAACAGGAAGGAGGTTTGAGGTTTCCATTTTCCAATTCTCCTGACTGTGTTGGATTCCATGAGTATCACAGTGATGTCTGACTAAGGCAGCACAGGGCAGTATTAATCCTTCACCACTAGCCTTGTCCTAAATACACAGCTGACCTACTCAAACCAGCTCACCATGTAAAACATAAGGGCTCTCACTGCCATAGCTGCCCTGCAGTGCCCCTATGTGACAGTCTC
>JAVSBS010019555.1:57093-83284 GCA_033124195.1 Coracias cyanogaster | reverse complement strand
CCGATCTCTATGTGACAGTCTCCCACAGCAGCACTGCTCAAAGTGGGTGCACCAGTGCATTCTGACACTAGTCACTGAATGGATATGGTTCGTAACAGGATTCCTGCAGTTTCGTATCTGGGCTTCTGTAATTTCATTTCAATTCCTGTTTGATCTTACACAGGTGGTATTCACCCTTCACCCAGAAAAGACAACTGAGACTATGATTCAGCTATGCTCCAGCTCCCTTTGATGAAATTATCTGGAAGGGGGCGTTATAACATCCAGTCTACACCAAGAAATGCAACCGATACAATGATTCAACTGTGCTGCAGCTCCCTTTGATGAAATGATCTGGAAGGGAGCTTTAAAACATCATCCTCCTTCTTATTCTCTCCATAACATGACTACAATCAAGCCTCAGGTACTAAGACTCGTCTTGAATTAATAAGCTATTTAACACCTTTACCTCAATGTTTTATTAGTTTAAAGATTAGCTTTAAATACTTGTACTGGCTTCCAACAACAGATTCTTTGGAAGTTCCAGTACTTTTACTGCACAAAGAGAAAATCTCTTAAAATTGAATAATACTTGTTCCTGGTATATGTGGGGATTGGCACCTTACAAACATTAACTTGTAAAAGCAGAGGGTTCACTTTGCCTGAAAGAAATACAGAAGTGAAAAAAGAAAAAAAATTTTTAAAAAAGTTAAAGTAGAATTTCTGAAGTGGAAGGGAGTCAGAATACTGACCAATAATAAGTAAGTACGTCTTCTTTGCAAAGCTAGCAAAGTAAGATCCAAGTTAGGTGATCCAGATCAAAACAAATCCTCCTACCTTAGTCCATTTACCTTATCTCTACTGCTATGTTCTTATCTATGGTTTACGCCAAGTGCTGTTTTCTGCTGCATGGCACAGACGCATGGAATATTATAACAAATGATTCTCTAGCTTAGGCTCATGTGTTCTCATTCATGAGTGGAACGAACTAAAAACCATGTTCATTGGTAGTATTTACAGAAAATGCGTACAAGCCCCCAGTTGTAAAAAAATTATAAAATAAATATTAGTGTTAAATTATGCCCAAACATTAGCCCTTCTAAGTAGAACTGGTACCTCAAAATCAATGCTATAATAAAGAGAATTCTGTTGTGGTGTTTGTTTTTCTTTTCATTATTCTTGTTTGTCTAAACTTACTGGTAGCTTAGATTTTGCCTTCTTTCCTTTTCCTTTGTCCCCTTTTCTGTTGCTAGTAAAGTAATGCAAGGTGCCATATTCCATCAAGGCAGCAAATACAAAAATGAAGCAAACTGAAACAAAAAGGTCCATTGCCGTCACATAGGAAACCTTTGGGAGTGACTTCCTTGCAATTGTACTCAATGTTGTCATGGTCAGCACAGTTGTAATGCCTGTTTGAGGAAGAATGAAACAAAAACAGGAAGAGGGAAGTAGATAAGTAATTCAATCACTGTCACAAAAAAACCCCTTAATTCATTCCTAAGGCATACAAGAACTGAGGCACAGCAGGGTTCACAGCTGTTCATACCCAGACACATCAGTGCTATTGCAAGAAGCCATCGCCATGGATCCAGCAGCCACCGCAGGGTCATTGAGAAGGCAGTACATTTCACCTTCGGTTTAAATCCCTCCCAGTTTCAACACACACCAAATGAACAACACTGAGAAAGTTTGTTTAATTTTATAAATCTGTTATAGAATGCATACATAAAACAAATACAATAAACAAACAGATGCAAATAAGCACAGATTTTATAAAGACAAAAACAGTCCTTTGTCTCTTGAAAGATTAAAATGTACAAAATGACACATTCAGAAAAAAAAAAGTGTGTGTTATCTATCACCAATTTAAAACTTTCAGAAAACATGAGAAAAAGATGTTTTCAACTGTTTGCTTCTGACATGTAGCAGATCAAACTAGGTCACCTTCATGGCCTTTCTGGTCTCATTCTCTAAGTTACTAGGTATTTTTTCAATACTGTGTCTTACGTAATAGAAAATGTTTCCCTTGATTCACTTACATACAAGTTAATTAAAAGAACAAGCTGGCCTTAATAGCGATATGTTTAGAATCTCAACTATACTACTCTTCACTGGTTTAACATTTAGAAGGTGTTCTTATATTTGATGCTTCAGGAAGATGCAAGGCCTTTTTTACAGTAGTCCAAAATAAAGACGTAACCTTTCCTTTGGTGAGCAATACTTCAACACACAAATAATTTATTATTTACATGCACAGGCCTATTGCAAAAAAAAAAAAGTGTTACACCAGCCTAAGGCTGTCTATGTCTTTTAAATCAAAGCACGGAATCAGGGGGTTGCTATGAACTGCTCCTGCAGCAGCAAAGGAGTGGCGATTCTGCAACAGATTTCCCAATGAAATTACATGCCTAAAACGGCAAACAGATAACCACAGAGTTTTTCAAAAGTGTTTCACTCCCACTATATGCTTTTGAAAATCAATTAGGAATTTCTCTGCATAGTTAAACATCTAAATACCTTTAATCATCTCAAAACTTTTGCTTTGGGAAGCCACAATGTACCAGGATCTGTCAATATATACGGACAAAAAACGTTAAGCCTTTTCAGAGTAGCAGATCAGCACAGCCTCCAGGCAGGAAGTCACACCCACCATTCCCCTTACTGACTTCTGTTCAGAGAAGACAAAAGGAAATGTGGACTTTCCCAGCCCTCTCCACTACGTGAAAGGAATTACAGGGGCTGTCACAGAGAGCAAACCTTCCACAGCATCATGACTGCTTGCCATGATGGACCTTGCTTAGCTTTGGCATTCTTGCCTTAATTATCAGTCTTTTTCTATGAAATTTTAATTATTCGACTGATAGTCTTCTCTTTCACCAGAACATCTGCATATGAGAAAAGTCAGCCTACAATCTAACCAATGATGGCTTCTGCATGTTCATAAAAAAGGAGCTCAGTTAACTGCAGGGAGCTGTAAATATGACATTGCAAACATTTGTAGTACATCTCAAGTAGATGAAGGTTAGTACTGCTGAAGTAGGGACATGAAAGCCCTAGCTTAACCATGAGATCAAAGGCAAATTTGCTAGGTTCATGGCAAAGAAAAAATACTCTGTAAAAAGAACAAACTGGATAGAGAGCTAGCAGGATACCAATACAACAGCTTTTTATGTTGTAGCTAGTGTCCTTCCAGACGGTACCTGCAACGATGTCCAATGATCAGTCAGTCAAAGAAATCTAAATCAAGATTTAAAACTCTCAAGAGATAGTTTTACTTATTTATTCAAGATTTTAGGCTCTATTCACTAAACTTCACAGTACTTTTAAATAGCATAAAGTTAAGATGCAAGACTGATTTTCTTCCCTTACCTTTTCATCAGGCTACTGAGCCATGCTCATTTTTGCTTACTTTCCTTCTTGACTTATTAATCTTGCAGGCTTGATTGCACAGTGGTCCAGTTTCAGTGCGAAAGGCAGAAGTTAAAGCCTGGACTCACTCTTCTGGTAGGAAACACTCCTATAATGTGTGAATGGGGTGTTCACAATCCTATAAGCTGATGAGGAAAATTAACTCACATCTCTCACTTCCTAAGATACACTCTCACTTCTTGATCTTTCCCCCAGAATAGGTCATACTGCCACCACCAGTTTTACTGAAAGAATATGTCACTACTAAGCTCAAAGTTGTTAGTGTGTGTCCTGTGCACTCCAAACACCCCTGTCTATTATGCTTTGTGTGGGGACTTCAAATCTTCTCTCACGAATCCTACACAGTCAACTGTAGGAGACTGACACCATGTTAAACAGGTCAGCCAAGATAATACTAACATAGAATTAACTCTGTAGCAGAACTTCAGTACTGTCTGCAGTAAACGCAGGACAGTAAGTCAGTTTTTGAGTTATATGCTTCACTACTTTAAGTGTAACTTTGGTTGCAAATTTTCTGTCCTATCCTGGCCTTTAAAACACAACTGAAACATCTCTATTGTTAAAAAAAACACCACCAACAACAAAAAACCACCTGATCTTCACGGGTTTTGCCTGTGTAGTAATGACATTCTTTGTTCCATTATGCTAAGTGAAGTTTAATCACACTTGTTAGACTAATGATTGCCATATTGTTGTCCCTGGAGATGACAAAAAAGAAAACAATGGAGAAAAAATGTGTTTATGTGAACAACGACATTTCCACAAAACCTGGATCGGGATTTCCAGATTTCGATTCTCAACATTCCCTCCTTAAGTCCTGCTGTGCAACCAGAGGAAGGATGACCAATGGTCACAACCCAAAGGGGAATAAACTGTGATTAACTTACTCCCTGATGCAGATTTGTATTCCTGGGGAGTACCAGATCCTTCAAGGTTGAAAAAAGACATTCTTACCCAGAGAAGTCCTTGCAGGGACTGCATCCTTATTGATCCAAAATGACACCCATGAAAGAACAACCGTGAGTATACAAGGAATGTATGTCTGAATAGTAAAATATCCCATACGTCTGCTGAGATCAAAGAAGATTGTCATAATAATATAATCACCTATAAATTAGAAAGAAAAAAATACTTACACAACATTGAACATGGTTTTCTGTTGTATCTTCATCTGCTGGTCCTGTTCTACATGGATATTACACAAAATAAAACTTAACACTTTGTCTTACCAGACAAGGTATGAGAAATTTCCGTTGTATTTCGTAACCCTACAAATGCAAACTGATACAATCTCCAGTATTTTGGATCTGCCACTTCAACAGAGGTTTTCTTCCATTTGTATTCAATTTCATTTCTGGGATATCCATCTAGAATAAAACAGAGCAAATCAAGTGTTCAGCCACAGTACACACCAAAGCATGTTTTGTGATCTCTGAATTTGTTTATAATTTAAACCAGGGCTATAAACAAAGTGGATCAGAGAAAAATTTAACCAAAAAATATACAGCCTCAGTTTTAAGCCTAGCTAAATGTATGATTAATCAAACACTGTGTAAATACAAATGTTTAGGAAATAATCTACACAACATCCTGGAACTCAGATATGAAAAACTGGCTCAGAATAATCACTATTAATTAATACACAATGTAATATAAATTATCATTAAAAGACCACAAAGAGCTTAAAAGGACAGCCACTTATCAGTACATAATTTGACAAAATTCCTATTAATGTTTATTGAAAATTACTTTGTCTATTATTCCCAGAATGGATTTTTGTGGCCTGATTCACTGTCTAGTACTTCAGCTTCAGGGAAGTGCAACCTCCTCAATTTTCATATGCCTCACATGTTGCCCTATATTATCTTGCAGAAAGGCAGAAATGCAATTAAGCAAGACTTGCTTGTGTGGCACAACTATTTAACCAATGGAGCTACCAAAGCTCATTTAGCTGGAAGAACTCAAGAAGGAAATATTAAATGAAAACATGAATTTAAAAAGAATCACAGAAGTTTGATTTCATTGCCAATTAGGTTTCACATTTAGGAATAAGTCCTTTAGTTATGTTCAGGTGGTTTTGGTTCCTTTGCCTAGTAATAAATAAATTCCTATGGGAATTGTGCTATTTACATATATATATATATATATATATTTCATATTAAAGAAATGATGCCTGAAAGTTATGTTTCTTGCTCACATAAATAAGTCCCACTGAATGAAGGACTTCTTATGCTGATTAAGTATTTACAGGAACAGCTTGAAGAAGACAGATCTTATTTTTGCTTTTAAGTATATCACATGGAACTAATTCAAAGCTGGCAAGTCTGGCAGGCATAAAAAAATAAAATTCTTCCAGGGCAATAGATTTCCATTAACTGGAATGAGCATTGTATCAGACTCTTAAACAATAATATTATTTTTAAAGTTGCACCTAAATGAAATGCATGTAATTCAACTCATTCATTACTGTATTTAATAATGCATTAAATAATGCAATAAATCTAATCAAAACATAAACAGGTCAGTTCTTTCCTTCTCTTCAAAGCTCTAAAAACTAAGCATTTGCTCTCTTGCTGCCAGAATTTAAGGAAATTTAAAGCCTGAATGTAAAGAGAAAAAAAAAAGGAAAAAAATATTTTACCACCTACAGCTTGAAAACTCCAGTGGACAGGAGTGCTCATCCATAGGAAAGTTATGAAGCTGAAGATAACATTCAGCATTAATTGTCAGCCTAATTAGAAAAAAAGAAGAAAAAATTATATTCAAGCATCCAGACACTTCAGACTAGATAATAAAGAACATGTACAGAAATCAATTTTGCCAATTAATGGATGTTACGCATAACCAACTGTGTATCTACAAAAAACGTCCAGCATCACTGCCAAAGAACAAAAGCTATCATGATATGCAACCTGAGGACCTGTGTTGTTTCAACTGGCATTTCAAGCCATAGCAAAAATGCCAATTGACTGGGGACATCTCTCAGCTCTCTACCAGAAATAAGGGATAAAAGGGAGGGAAGGAAGTCTGGGCGTGGAGGGGAGTTTATGATAGCAAATAAAGGAAATTTCTGAAGAATGCATTTGTCAAGCATAATTGCATTTGACGTCATTGTATCTCCCAGCTATACACACGAGAGAGAAAGTGGGGACACCCTTGGGCTTAGTCTATACTCATGGAAGCAGCTCTGGTAAAGACAGTAGCATGGATAGGAAAGAGTAGAAAGATAAGTATCTTTCTGCTCATTTAATGTCTAAGGCAATAAAATAATTCACTCAACTATCATACATTTTAGAAGTAGTTTAGGACTCATCATGGTATCAACTGAATCAGTTGCTGCTTTTGAAAATACCAAGAAGCTAAAGTAAGGGGCTAGAATACAAACTGCCCTCTCTGCATTTAAAATACCTCCTTTGTTGATAGCACTGTTAAGAAAGTCAGAATGTCTTCTAAAATTAACATAATGCTTACATACTTGACTGTATGCGATACTTACATACTAGACAAAAACGGATGGGAAAAGGAAGATTCTGCCACATGCTGCCAGAAAGCTCTACAGGCCTGTGAACGAAGTAGCTATTCTACACAAAGTGTCACTGCGACCCTTCTAGAAGTTTGTCCTGACCAAGAGAGAGGTTTTTAAGGAAAAGGGTATTTCTTATCAAACACTGGAAGGTGGGGGAAGAAGAGGCCACCACCACCACCCTTCCCTCATTTCCAAGTAAAACATTTGAGTGCCTCTGAAGATGCTTTTCAAATCTGTCAACTACAGTATATGCATTGATAGCATTTGTTTTCCACTATCAACCCTTGGATAGTCAAATGCTTAAAGAAAAAGAAAACAAACCCAGAATTTTATTAAAAGTAACACAGCTAGGTCTGGAATTACTGATGGGTGCAATAGAAATACCAAGGACAACCATCAGAGGAGACTCAGTGAGCCTGACTAACAGAATCACCACATCTGCTCCCTGAATTATCAACAAGGAAAGAGTGGTCGTACAGGAGAGTCCACAAACCTGAAGCACTGTCAGATCCTATTATTGTTTGTTCAGTAACCAATAGATGAACCTTTCAATGTTATTTCACATTAGACCAAATTCAGGCCATATCCTCACCTATACTGATGTTTGTCTGTTGCAGCGCTGGATAAATACCTGTTCTGCTGTTTTATTACTAGCTTATTGCACTTCACAGTTCATACTCTAGCACAGTAATTCTAATCTATTGCTCTGGGAGAACTCACATGGTTTTTTTGGTTGCTCTTCTTTCTTTCTGCTACTTAGACTATTTAAAAGAAATTATGCATCAAAACTGAATGGACAATGAAAGGGTAAAGTCCAAGTACGACTCTAGAATTGTTAGCTACAGAAAGAAAAAAAAAAATTAGCATGTCAACTGAAGAGGCTCTCTAGAGAGTTTTATAAACACCTGCATAACAAACTGTTTAAAAAGTGCTCTGCAGAGATATTCGTGTGCTGTGAAACGAAGCATACTAAGAAAAAATTCAGTTAAGAGAATCCTTTTAAAACATTATAATTCTTCTTACTTCTGATACAGAAGACTTTTATAAATTGTTCATACAACACAACTAGGCTGCATATGAAAACAGCATAAATGACTAAAAAAAAAGTCATTAAAAGGTGCTACTTTTTGTTTAAAATAAACAAACAAATCAGCTTTCAAGGGCAGAATCAGATTCATGGCATCCTCTACATGGACTGCTTCTTGATCAGCTCCTAACCTACTTCAAGATGTTTTAGGCATACTTAAAAAATACAACGGAGGGATGACACTAAAGTGCTTTCTGTAGACTACAGCCTTTCAAGAACTGTTTGAAAAGTGACTCAAAGATCAGTACAGATAGCCTAGACAGTAAACTTAAAACCAGCCTGAGCATCGCTCATTTGCCAAGGAGAATTATCACCAGCATTTTTGCTTATGTCTAATTTGGATGAACACATTTGTTGATTTTAATAGCTTGCAAGGGTAAACATGCTAAAAAGTATATGTTGCTCTGGGGCCTTAGCTTTAATCAAACTTGTGATTTTTATTATATGAAACATTTCATATTTTACTTACAGAATAATTGGGTAGAAATTAGATACTGAACTACTTAGAACAGAAAGTCTTCAAAACAATTTATGACTAGATCTGCAATATGTTAATGACAGACCAGCATGATGCTACATGGTATACATCTTTTTTTTAATCTTGCCTGTACCTAAATGACATTGAATTTGATATCTCCTTCAATTGTGTTTACTCAATTATCTAGGCATATTTCAATATTATTAATTTAATGTTTTCACGATAAAATAATCTTTTTTTTTTTCCTCCTTGAGTAAACTCCATGTAGATTCTGGTGATCCACAACAAAAGAGATGCCAATGATTTGATTCATATTCATAATTTTCATATTCCTGGCCACAGCAGTTTTATTTTTTTCTATCCAGTTAATAAAAACCCACCTTAGAGTGTATAATACTCTTCCATCACTCCAGATTCGAAGCAAACGATTTGGAGTTGTAATCCAGTGAGCATCAGATTTCCTTGAGTTCCGGAAGAAAGTGTCTGGAATCCAAATTTTCCCAACCATATTGCTATTAAGCATAAGCACCTTCATTGAGCTGTTAAATTTTAGACGACTGTCATACCAAGTCTGGGCAAAAATTATATCTATAGTATATTCCTAAAAACAGAGAAACAACCATATCTGTGTATACGTTTACCAAAGTCTGCAAGCCAACAATTTTTAATTCATATATAAATCTGAGGCCATGTCTTCTATTCTCTTTTGTATTACTACTTGCATAGCACACAGCAGCCTGTAACCTCAAACTGAGAAATTACAGGCTGATGAAAGACGTACACAGCCTTTTATTCCTGCCTCCTCTTTCCTGACACACATTCATTAGTTAAGGAAGAGGAGACATGATGGGAGCTTGCTGTAAGAGGTGCAACTACCTCTGGAGGCCCTAGACAGAAATTTTTTAAAGGCAGCCTTAATAATTCAGGGCTATACTGTGTTTGTCAAAACAGAGATTCTACATCTCTTAAGAAGCAAGCCAAATAAACATTCTATATTTTTTCCCCCTAATTTAAAACAGGCAATTTAAGATCCTTCAAGAAGTTTTAGATTTTGAAAAATTCATGAATATGCAGGAAGTAAACGCCACAGTTTGCAGAAGTATCTATTACCATCTGCCTCACATGTCTACCTCCATACACACAAAATTATACATAATCATAATCAGGAAGGAAATTTCCCTAAAGCAATTCCACTTAATTCATTAAAGCCTCTAGAAAGCTCCTTTTGTGATAGAAAGTCAAATTCCTCAGGAGACTTTTGGCCAGAAAAGAAAAATAAAATAAATAAATAAAGGGAACTCACAGCCTTTTGAGTTAATGAGATAATTCTTGACACAGTAGAACTTGAGGGAGTTAAACATTACAGCCGCAATGAAATATTGCTTTTCAAATAATCCAGCCTGTTGTTCCTGCACTCCAGACAAAGAAGCAAAGCAGCAGCCTCTTCTCTGTTGTATTTGCCACAGCTCCAGACCACAACTCTGACCTTAAGGGCAACAGTCTCTCTACTTAGCAGTAGTTGTGATCTTTCCTGCACAGCTGCCCCATGAGGGCTCCAACGTGCAACTCAGCAGCTCCTCGGAGAAAAAGAGCTGGAGACCAGACATAAGTCTTGGTGTTGGTTGTTCACCTCTCAGTTACAGGATGAGTGGGCAGAAGGAAGAGAGGAGACAGAGGTTCAAACTCTTGGTGAGCCAAAGAGGGTCACAACTAGTTTACTTGGTCAATAAAAATGCACAAAGCATAAAGTCAATTCTGGTTTTAAATAAAATAAAAGTGGAAGGCTTTGCTGGTTGGAGTGGATTTTTTTTTGTTCATTTTACTTTTAAATAATCACAGCAGCCAACTGTATGAGTTACAGACTCCTCATTCCTTTCTGCAACTGATACCACATATTTCCCAGCAAAATACGTGAAATTTGGCACTTCATCCATGAGATGTGTCAAGACAGATATTCCAGGACTCAATTTTCCCACCTTTCCAGGTGGGAGAAGAACAGGTTCAGGAAATAGATATGCAAAAGGGAGACTGGTTCTTGCTTTGGTATGTATGGCAGATTAATTACCACCTGGATTGTGGTAACTTAGTGACTTTTAATAACTAGTGTATGAGGCAAACAGTAAAGGGACAGGGGGAAGAAAAGGGCTAATCAAAAAATGCATTTTAGTGATGACTTTGCTCTAAAACTCTGCTTATTCCTGGAAAGGCACTGCCATCAGGGAAAGATTCTGTAGGTCAAAACAGGTCCTTGATTATTTATGTACATAACATTCAAGACACCTGTGAAAACCTAGAGCCTGTTTAATCTTAAAATTCAGCTTTCTATGTTCATCTATAGTGGTTACAACTGGAAAGGAAACTTGCCTTAGTTTAGTATAAATGAGAGCCTGAGGCAGTGCACCAGAGAAGTATTTTAGTGGGCTTGAATGGAACAGAATGAACAAAGATTTACATGTTGCCTTTACAGTACAAATACAAGAAAAAAAGAGTGTGGGTGAAATCAACAGACACAACCAAATGTATGAAAAGAGCAGACTGTCAGTTTGAAGGTGCTACTCTAAGCAGCCACTTCACAGAAGCGCTGCATTGTCTGAGAAAAAAAGATTTATCAAAGTGTCATTACAGTCAAATCCAGCCTGAGCAAGAAAACTCAGGTTGTCATAGAATACCAACCACCCTAACAAATTAAGATGAAAAAAGAAAAGACATTCACAGATTATTTTAAGCACATAAAGCCAGGGAACAGCCTCAGTGGACCCAGATGTTTATATTCTCTTACCTTTCAATACTAAATGTGCAAGTGTTTATCATACCCATGTACTACAGGACTTACAGTTTAAATAACTTTTTGGAAAAAAAAGAAAAAGTAAAAGAAAAAGAAACTTTGTTAAACTCCTTCATGATACACTTAACACTGTTCAAAAAGAATCTTCACCAGAGACCGAGAGTCAGTGCTATCTGTTTTTCCCCAAGAACATTAATTCCACTTCTAACATCTACCTTGGTGGACATTACTACCTACTTCTTCAGCATACCTGTATATCTTATGCCTCCTTGAGACCTCTCTGTCTTTGGGGGTCCATAATACATCCTGAGAATGCATATATTCTTCACACAATGCATCTCACACAGGATCACATTTTCAACCATTATATCTGTACGATCTTGTACTGAAGTGAACTTTAGCATAACATCCAAGTAAATATATGTACTCACATTGTAGAGGTGCAAGGCATCTGAAAATCGGACTCAAATTTATATTAGCCTCTTCTATGAACACAAATTTCTCAATAAAAGCAGCCAAGAGGTATAGGTCAAATAGATCCCAAGCAGTCAACAAGCATGAGCAAATATATAGGACGATCAGACAACTAAGAATCTGGCAGCAAGCAGCTGTGACAGTGTAGACACTTGAGAGAAATGACCTGAAAGGGAAACTATGCTATGGTGGTTTGGGAAGAAATCTGGATTCTTTCTGAAAATCTAGTTTTGAAATGGGCCTGAAATTTTCAGATTTTATGGATCTATACACAGGATTCCCTTAAATTTGCATCTCCTGAAAAATAATTCATATTTCCTTTTAAGAAGGGGAAATCTGGATCCCTAAGATTTGCTAAAAATGAGGCAGAAAGATCATTATACTGTTTTTTTTTCTGGGAATACTTTGTTTCCAAAACTAGATTAATAAAATCCCTATCTTTGTTTAGACACCATTGGAGCAGGCATAATAGCAGGCAGATTTATACAATATTCTTTTAGTGCAACAAATCTTTCTGAGCAACTCTGACAAAAAAAGTTAAAATTAACACTCATCACTACTTCTATTAGTCTTTCATAAAATTCACCATTCAATGTCACTGTGTAACCATAAGAATTGTTTTACTATTCTCACTCTCAAATTAAACTAATGATAAAATAGCCATGCAGAATAAAATGGAATCAATCTATGGCTGCGCTAGTCACAGCCATAGGAAAATGAATGTTTATTCATATCTAACCTCACAGGGTTCAATAACCATGGCATACGATAGCTCATATTTGGCATTTGATTATATCACTGATTTTTATTTTACACAGTGAGCATAAAAACCCCACTTGCCTAATTATTTACAGATAACTGCAATTCTCCTCCCATCTCTTTCCTCTCTAAAAGATCATAACTCCAAAGGCTGGGAACACAGAGAATAATCACAGATTACCATTAAAGGGCCAAGTAGTGAACAAAGTGTGAATATTGACAGAGAGAAAATAATTTAATAAATAAAAGCAATTAATTCAAATAAAGTAGGAATGGCTACTGTATGGAAATAAATGGAATCCTCAATATCAGTGTCATTGTCATGCACAGTTCAGTTACACTCAGACATGAAAATGGGCCAGTGGACTGGTTTGCTTCTTTTGGAAGCCTGTCAAAGAAAGGGAGGCAGATACCATCCTAGATATTTTTTCTCAGTGCAAACTGCATCACACAAATTCCAGTGTAATATCATTAAGGATGGAAAAACTGTCACAAAGCAGAAAAAATATTTTTCTTGGATATTTTGTCTGGCAGTCTCACAACTGATTTGATATTTCACAGAAGAAGTCTGGAGATGTCAAGCAATGAGTAGCTAAATTGTTGGCTGGATTATGTTAACTGCAACATGTTTTGTTTGAGAGCCAAATGGAAAAGCAATGAAAAATCCCAAAAAACAAACTCAGAACTGAAAAATGGTGTTAGTAAACTACAGGCCTGCAATACAGTTCATTACCAGTGAATTTGAGAGAAAAATGAATAAAAGCATACTTCTGTCATTTCATCTTTGCTCAGAAACCCAGCCTACCTTTTCTCCCAGATTCAAAATTTCACCTGAAGGGCACCTGGAGTTTCCTGAAGTGCAACAAGCTAATTCAGAAATCTGTTTCACAGGGAGACCCCAAACTCCGTTCAACAACCAATTGTGACATGACTTCATCTTATTCAGTTATCTGAGCTTCAAGACATTTTCCCCATATTTCTACATTCTATTCAGCTTTTTAATTCCTTAAACTGGAACTTAATGTGAGGGAGGCAGGGAATTCTTCAGAAACTATGAAGAAGATGAAACTAAAGAAAGCATTCTACCAATCCGTAGGTTTTGGCATTGAAGAGATGTCATTTCATGCCAAACACTTACTTTATTATGCTGATCAAGAGGTTTAAATGACAAAGAAAGTCATAGACAAAACTGGTCACCACATGCTCCTAAGAGGTAAGCACAAAATGAAGCATCAAACATTAGCCAATTTATCTTCATCGTGCCAGTGTGTTGCCAATAAACACTTGTAACCTTTACCTTTTCCCTCACCCAAATATTTCTGGACATCAATATGGGGCTATTAAGTAATTTATTAAAATACTTAACCTATCTCTGATGTATAACTACTCTTAACAAAACGTCTGAAATATGGTTGCTTTTCCTGGTGGGTTACTTTAAAAGCCCTTAAAAAAGATGCTTGAGCTGCTTCAGGGCCAATAATGGTTTCAGAGCTTGATCCCCATGGCTGGGATCAAAGCAAAAGTGAAACTTCTTGTTTTGGTAAACCATTTTAGTTTGCTCACTAGAGCAATCTAAATGTAGTGACCTTAAGGTGAGATCTAAAAGATCCAACAAATCACAATGATTCTGGCTTGTACCTGTAACACTACATTAGTGATACAGCAGCTGTGGAAGAGGTAGGGGCTGCAGGAAATACACTGAACAGAAGTGTGTAGCATCTGCTCACAGGGTCTTTTAACCAGTCAGGTTGTTATAATTGTACAGATACTCACACTGGAGGATGCTATGAGAACATATGTACACGGAAAGGGCAAATGTGGCAAATCACCTCTACAGAAGGTGAGGGAGTACAGCGAGACCTACATAGTCACAATTTAAAAAAAAAAAACTATCACTCTTCACATCATAATTTAGCATCTGTGCTTATGCAGTCCTTATTTTGAATATGCAAAGTGACAGATGCAAACAACAATATGAATAAAAGGCAAGATTTATTTCAATGCTTTGTAGATTAGAAACCATAATTAAAATCTTGCCAATAGTCAAAAGATTAGCTAGAAAAGTAACTAAAGCACTTGAGCAAAATCTCTGCTTTTATTTGATCAGTTTATGTTTTGGACATTTGAAGACAGCATAAGGAGAGGAAGTAGATGATATGTATATCATCTATATACATTCCCACATTGAAAATTATACAAAAAGTTTTGTTTCGGTTTCTAATTGAAACTTCAATATTTCAGCCATTGCCACTCATAAAAAAACATTAAAATACAGAAAGAGCCAGAGAAGACAACTCAGAACAACAAAGACAACAAAAAAATCAGACATAAATACCTACATATATATTAAAAAACAAGGAGTGAATACTGGTATGGATTAAGGCTTCAGCTTCAAAGTTGTCAATCTTGATTTATTACCTCCATTAACTGTACGTTCTAAATTTGGCAGCTACATCTACCTTCCTATAACTAGAGAGAGTCAAGCACTCAAAATTGTTTCCTCAAACAACTTTAGCAACAAAGCTGCACATTACTCAAACATACATTATTTTCTACAGTTTCCTTTTATAAATAAGCTATAAAGGCTCAAACACAATGCTTCACTATTGAGCATGGTGCAACTGTTTTTAAAGCAAGATTAATTGCACAGTTACTGTTTGTCTTTTATTTCCAAGGTTTTCCTGCCATGCTTCATAATTCCAACATTGATGGCAAGGAGACTTTTTTTCTCTTGGTTTCTACCCTGCAACCCCTGTAAGATATATGATCTTACACGAAATACAGCACTCCTATGAGTTCAGCTTTCTGGTTGATGAGCCAGTCATGCAATTCCAAGTATCAATCATCTGCTACACTGAAGATATAAGAGCATGAACAACTGTTAAGAACTTCCTAAAAGAGCCTCTATTTACTTAATGGCCCCAAGCACATAACGCTTTATGGGGATAACCCTCTACAACAGAAACACTACTGTAAAAAGGTAAAATCTCACGCAGCACTTACAGTATGCCAGTGAATGACAAACTCCAAAACGGTCCAACAAAAAGTGGGTTAGATGTGCATTCTCCACTGAAGTCAAAATAACTATTCAAAATGTATAAGACAACGTAATTTAAACTGAACAACAGAATAAAAATAACAAGATCAATGGGCAGGGAAGTTACATTCACTTACTAGCAAAAGCACATTGCATTTCTTCTAATAGCTATTTTGTCAGTGCTGTCACCCCTACTAACAAGGGAGTAAGGCAACACTCTTTCCAGGAGTTCAAATTTATGCCATCAGAATTATTCCCAGAACTGGAATGCAGCATCACAAATTTCCACACAGGTAGACTAGGAGTTAATAACAAAGAACAGGTGTGTAATGTTCTTCAAAATATTTTTCATCTGTTAGTCACAAAGATCAGAGGTACGAGACAAAGAACTTGTCTCAGCTGCAGATAGAAGGGAGACAACCACAGCAGAAGCAGACAGGAAGTATTTGGAGAGGATGTTAAGGCATCAGAAGTAACAGTATGTATGAACTAACAGTATGACAGAGCAGCCAAGCAGTCTGTGCAGTTCTGGGGGGAAAAGCTGGAGTAAATGACAGCTTGAGTTAGCTTTAGCACTAGTCAATACCTTTATCTTCTCAGTGAAGTGCTATGTGGTACTTATATTAACATTACTCTTGGGTTACATCATCTCAGATCACAACCGAATTGTGCAAGCACTCAATGCTGCTTATACACCATACACATCCACTGCAAGGAGCTTACAGTTTTAATTTAACATAAAAGACAAGATTTGGAAAGATAACAGGGGCATAGGTAACATGAAACAAAGAACTCCATATCAGTCAGAATTACAGGCAGTGATTTTAGCACAAAAAAGCTTAATTGTTTGTGATATTTTGTAGACTCCACAGAAAGAAAGAAAAAAAAAAAGGAAAGAAAAAAATGAAAAAAAGTAAGTTTCAACAGGAACACGATGAGAAACAATGAAGCAGCTTAGCAGACATTTACAGAAAGTTTCTTTCAAGTATGAATGACAGCTTGGGAGAAAGTGGTATGAAAAGTTGAAAGGATGCAAGCAGAAACTAGTGAGATATGAGATAGGAAATGACCTCTTCGGGAAAAAAAACAACTAAAAATGGCTGGGGATAGGCTTTGAAGTGCCTTGAAAGTGAAAGGAAACTGTTAATGTGTGAGGTCCAGTGAAAGAGGAGACAGAGGAAGAACCTGAGCAAGAAATGAAACAGTAGAAACAGTGGAAAATTATCTCTGTAGGACATCTTTAGATGGTATGAATGGAGCAAGGCTGCAACTGGCAAGGTTACAAAAATACGTCAGCATAACAACGGGAGTCTGAACAAGAGATTCTGTGTGTCAGATTAAAAAGTAAAAATATATCCTCTTTGCATTCCAAATTTGCAAGACTACAACTGAGACTCTTCTCCTGGTTCTAAGATCCATTTCAGGCCTCAATGACATACAAATTAGTGATTATCCACAGCAACTGAGAGTGTGAAAAGTGGGAAGATTTAAAGCTATGATTTAGCCATACTGAGCTAAATAAACACCTGTGAACAGATATGAGACACAAGGCAGTATTTTATATTGGACAAAAGGAGACGCACAGAATAGCAGACAGCTGGCACAGAAATGTTGCTGAATTTGTGCATGAAACTACCAAAAAATAGTGGAGAGCAAGAGAAGAGATGATGACCATGGAAGACATCCTGTGCAGAAGTCCGAAAGGAAGAGCTTTAAGAAGCACATTCACTTCAACACTTAAATAGATAAATTACTGGGAACACAAGAAATCAAGGGACTTTGTCACAACACAGTGACAGAATGACCACAGACAAGGAAGAAGCTTTTCAGAATTGTCTTCTAGCCCCAACCATGTCCACAGCTCAGCACTTCTCATATTTCTTTAACAAATTAGCCTTATGCAAATACAGACCACTAACACCTGAAATCTCAGATACTTCAAAGGCAGTTTGGTTATTGCTCTGGCTGTGGATGCTAAGAATCTGAGATTATATAAACTGGATTTCCAACCAGTATGCTGGCACATTCTACTGAAGTCAGGGGAGTTAAGTCAAAGTTGATTTTTATTATCATTATTAATGCTGAAACCACACCAACTGTGGCTTAAGTGATACAATGGTACTATACAAACCTAGTATTTCCTAAAGCGTGAACTAGTTTAACATAAGATTTAACAATAAACAACAGCAGAAAATAGCTGCAGCCTTAGGTTTATAGCATTGGTAAATGGCATGTACAAATCAAGCCATATTTTACAGTCGAAGAGCATAGATTTTTCTGGTGTCTTGTGCAGAACCTTATCTACCTGTTCTGATCTCGTATCTAATAACAGGCAACCAGTAAACTGCAACTAAAAGTGGGGGCAAGTACTGAACACTGTTTAAAGCAGGGGCTGAAAAGATGTCTGTACCCTGGTTTGGTTTCAGAAAGCTACTGCAACATTTATCTGCCATACAACAGCTGCCTTTTCCCTCACCTCTCACCATTCCCTTCGAAATGATCACAGAACTTGGGAGCAACACAGGAACTGCTGTGTGGAGCCACTATGAGCAGAATTCTGCCTGTGCTTGGCCAATTCCCCTGAAATTGAACAGAACAAGCTTAGAGCTACCTTGCAATAGCAAAAGGCAAACTAGCTGCCTGCCAGAGACAGACTAATAAATTTAAGGTTTTTTGTTTTGGTTTTGTTTGGGGTTTTTTTTCAGAAGAAACCAGAGAACCTTCTTGAAGTTGTATTTGTGAAGTATTACTCGAATTCCTAGAGCTTGTAAAGTAAGAAATACTAATAGACATATGGGGTTTGACACTTATAAATATATTTCGTAAAGAAAAAACAGTGCTCAAGGCTACTGAAGGAATATTTACTTAGGTTCTGTAAGAGAGCACTGTGTCCATCAATCTCAAACACTCACCTGAGTAACTGCTAATTAACTCTGATCACTTTCAATGCTGACAGGCACCAAAATGACTGGAATCTATCTTTCCCAATCAAAATGAAAGTGTAAGTTTGGAAAAAAATTACTATTTTAGCTTACTTCAAAGAAGATGCTGTACAAAAAGAAACAGGCAATATTCAAAGACTTGTTGGTACTTCTGTCCTGATTTATGAACAAATATTCCTGTCATTTGAGAGACAATGGAAACAGTTTGCATAAAATGTACATAACCTACTCTACACAAATTTGCAGTGCTTTCATTTTGAACCCATACAACCTTAGGAAACCTCATAGATTCTCAAATATGGGCAAAAGTGCTCTTCCTTTCAGTCTGTCATCATAAAGATCATAGAGACAATGGTTCTCCCAAAAATGCCTTCTTCAAACATGAAAGCAATTCCAGCCTCCAGGAAAAGGTTCAAATGCCATCCACAAACCACAACAAGCCCTATCAAGCAGTCCTGAAATATTACTATATGCTGCAGCATTTGGATAGCACTGTGATTTATTATGTTTATTATATTTATGTTTCTTATATGGAACTATGTTCACTAAGACACACAGCTCTCTGTAACAGATAGATGGGGAGAGAGAGATAATTCATACCTTTCCTTTCACACACTTCTTTCTTTGGAATTTTTCCTGCTATGTTTGTTATGTCCTTAAGTCAACATGACATGGTTCACACATGTAAACTGAAGTACATGCCTAGGTATCTGCAGGATCAAGGCCTTGTTAATTTCAGTATCTATTTCTGTCTCTTTCTAAGCATCATCTTTCCTTTATGCTAGTTAATATTCACTCAGTAACAAAGTATTTAGTATCATTCAAAAACAGAATTAAAAATACATTCATTTACAGAATAATGTACACAAAGAGAGTGCAACTTTGAGTACTGCATTTCAGGGTAGTTTCAGATAATGCATCTTTGGATAATGTTTACTTGTATTCTGGTGTGCTTAATGTAAATTACCTGGCACTGTAAAGTAAGAATACAAAGCCTTCAAACCTGTAAGTGCAGCGATACCTCGGACCACAAAGCATCCTCCACAAGTACAATAACAGTGAGCAATCTGTTGGGATACTGATCACATTGATACTTGAATACCTTAAAAAAGATTTAAAAATCTGCTGCTAGTTACTGCAACCTGATAATTAAATGGAATTTAGAAGTCAAAGGATACTTAAAATTCACTATCCATGCATTCTACAAAAAGTCACAAATGGTAAAATACGACAGAAAAAATTGTATCCTAACAGTGTCCAGGCCACGCAGCCTGTGTACTGAAGTAGCACATTGTGCATTCTGTGAATATCTGATTTGCTCAGTGGTTTCAGCTCTCTCATTAAAAATAAGAGTGCTAGGCTTCAAAGTATGGCCTTCAGCTTGCGGTCACAGTAGCCTTCAATGGATAACTAGCAAAGATCACGTGGCACAAGGTAAATCATCTGCAGAAGAGACAGAAAAAAAGGAAACTAAACAGCTTCAGCGAAGTGCCGTCCTAGAAATTTATCCTCAAATTTTCTGTCTGGACCTTCTTATACCAAGTTAATTAGCAAATATAAAAGCTGAATAGAGGGCATCGTCTGCATCCATAGTGAAGGAAGAAAAAACAACGTAGCCCTCAAACACACTAAAATAGCAATGATACCAGAATGTTTAAAAATGTTGAATCATTACTTGGAAACACAGGAATAGTAAAGGAATTTTAAAAAACAATTTTGTTTCTGTAAACATACATATTTATATATGCATACACTTACACACAGACAGATACAGACAGAGCATTTTCTTTGGATAGTTTTTAACCTGTCAGTCATGATTTTTATGCATCTCTATAGAAATGATCTGCCTCTTTCTAACCCTTCCTCCATTTCAGTTACTTGAGTATTGCTCCACTGTTTACTATATGAAACTTGATTAAATAGACATTAAGGACAGAGAAAGTATAAACTTTTCTCTTTGCTCTTCATTTTTGATAGAATGATGCGATAATGCTTCTTACTTAAGGAACTGCTCCTATATTCCTTTCCCAAAATTTATCTCGTTTGGGGTACCGGCCTTTTATTGTCATGAGATTTTTGATCAAACAGAAATGACAAGATCAAGTATTCTCTTAGTCAAAGAAAGAAAAAAAATGTCTTGGAGGGCTGCCATGTCCTCTGAATCGCACACTTGCTTGGTCTTTTTAAACCACAAAAAACCATGGTGCTGGCATGGTTCTCACCCAGATCCCTTGGGGCACGAGTAGCACAAAACATTATGTATTTATGAACACATATGGTTTGGGGGATGGATACAGGGCAGAGAAAGCTAATGAGGCCCACGGGCAATATGGATCTGCATGCATTTCTACACAGGGACCATACATCAGATTGCTACTTCTACCACCAGAGTGGCTTTTTTTCATCTTGACCCCAGTTTGGAAGGAAAGAGAAAGGTAGTAAGAGCCTAGTACATATACATTAAGTGCTCAACTGAATGAGCTTCCACAGAGGGGAAAACTAGGCTCTAAATACCCATTGCCTGACTGAATTCTGCTAAGAAATCCCTAGAGCACTGCAGAGCCAGTGAGGATCAAGACTTTGGCCATAAAAATGCACTTAGCTATGTTTTACATGATTGTTGCACAAAACATAGCACAGTTTAGCTCTTTAGACTTAATGAGTATTAGAAGCCTAAATACTCTGCTGATCCACACGCTTGTTAAAAATGTTTACTTCAGTTGCAGATGCCTAAAGAGATCACATGCTATAAAAAAATTATCTTAAGCCTGGGTTGTCTGTACCATCTAGAATTTTATGTAGATCCTTGTTAAATAGTGAAAGCCAAAACACAACAGCCGTCAAAAACAACTTCTAATGAATGTCATACATACACTTAAAGTGTCCCTTTTATGAAAGACTATCAGACAGCAAGAGGAACATAGACTGAAGTATAAAAATAAATAGATTTTCTCTCATATTATGTGTCCTCTGAAGCTTTCAAACATGCTCCCTTGATACACTGCTTCAGCATCATTAGAAAAAATGTCCTCTACATCATGCCATATTGTATCCAAACTAAATAGTTAAAGGACATCATTTGCCAGAGTGAATTAATGTATCTGGCAAATGAGTAATCCAATGGGGAATCACAGATATGTGTTCTCACAGTAAGTGATCAAATGAGGGGCTAAGGACAGCCATTGAAATGGAAGTAATTTTTGGATTACTGGTAAACAGTCTCAAACAATATTGACTCCAGGGAAAGTGCCTTCCTAATGAAACCAACAGCTCACATAAAGAGAACTTCCAGGGTCAAATCTGTAACTATTTTTTTGCTGAAGATGTTGTTTCCCACATTAAAACCATCTTTTTTGGGAAACCTTTATCAAATTATTTGCATATATATGGTTTCATTTATTTTTACAAACATTTGATTTATGTAGTGATATTAGATGCTCATATGATCCAGATTCCTAGAGTCCAAGCCTGGTAAAAGCAATTGCTCTTTTACAAAGGTCATAGTGCCCTTAGATTATAATTTAAATTTCTAAGTAGTTCTCTGCCCATTTTTACAAAGCATAGAATAGTTTTTAAAGTTCTGTGTCTTAATGACATTTACCTTATTACCCTTTGGTGGCATGCTTCGTTATCTTCTCTTTTTTTTTAACAGAAATCAGTTTAGAGGGATAAACATTCAGTTGATATACATTATAACCATTAGGATCTTGCTCTCTAACGGACTAATAGGCCTTTTCAATACAGAGGTATGCTTACCTTGGACTAAAAGCCAGTATGACCAGCTTTTGTTAGCACCACTGCAACAGCATCACCACCCAGCTCTAATACAGCTCTAGCAGATGTGGAGAGCCCTGTAAACAAGTGACATTAAATAGTCCCAAAGCTGGTACTGTCATTGCTGCAAATGCAGCACATGATAACGCTGCCTCCAAGGCTCTGGGCTAAGCAAGCAGAAGGCAGCTGTGGGCACAGGAGAGGCCATGGTACATAGCAGTGGGGAGATTGCCAAGGGGCTGCAGAGACAAGAATAGGGCACCAGGGATGGGGCAGGGCTACCCTGTAAAGCCAGACACATACTGCTTCTTTAAAACTGGAAACCTGAAGCTGTGAACATTTCTCATTTTTAGTTCCACTGTGTGCAATAACTATTGGCCACAGGCTGAAGGACTTATTTTAGTTACTGGAAAAGGAAGCCTCTATCATTTGCTACATCCTCCTCATAGATAGCTGCCTGTCCATACATTTTGTTCCTACAGTAAGTTCCCTCAGAAGAGGGTAGAATAAGAGAAGCAAAAGAGAAAGAATGCAGTGGGAAGACAGACAAAACCAAAGACACTACTTACCCCAGACAGGAAAACTAAAAAGTTTCCCCCACCCCCATCACTCTATTGTTCTTTCATGCATTTCTTTATGTACAGCCCTGGCCTGAGACATGGACTTCCTTGCCACAGCCCCAGGTAATAACAACCTTATGCTTGTTAGACCGTTATGCTGGAATGAATACACTTTGGCACAGATCTGCGTCATCTACTTTTGGCATCTTTATCCATTGTATCTAAGTACCATTGTTTTTTCCTGCCTGGCTTCCTGTCACTGAAAGTTGATATTCCCCACTCAAGCATGATGACAGAGATGTAAACCACAAGATTCTTAATAATACTCTAGAATTACTGTGCTTTCACCAACTGCTCAGATGCCCCCTGCACTGGCATACTCCAGCCTCAGATTGAACACAGCATGCCTGTGCCATGCAAATTCAACACAGTCAGCACTTCTCTAGGGAGGAGGGAAAGAAAAAAGGCAGGAGAGGTCTGAGCTCAAACTCACCCAAGGGCCAGTCCCAGTCTGACTCCTGGGCAGCTGTCCCCTGAAGAAGTTATGCAACAGAAGCCTCCGTTTCTAAAGCCTCCAGCACCACCATTTCATAAAATGCACACTGTAACAGGAAATCTAAGTGACTTTAGAAAAGGCCACAGACTCAGCTTCCTCACAAGTGCTATTACATCAGTACTGGTACCATATAAATAGGTCAGATCTCAACACGTCTACCAGAAACTAGATGAGATGCATTGCTTAACTACTGAAGAAAGCAGCTACGTGAACACACACATACACACACACACACTGAAGAGGACCCCTAAGACTAAACAAGACATTAAAAAGGAGGACAAAAGAGATAATTTCAAATTTTAGTACGATTTTGAAAGATAATAATAAATGACTGCACTGAAAATAGTTTTATTCACAAGTGTTGGGTCAATCGTTATTTCTCTTAAACCTCTGAAGAGCAGCTCCAGGAAATTATACCAGTCCAGAGATAAAGCAGGTACAAACAAACAGTGAAAATGTTCAGCACAAACCAAAATAAGGGCCTGATACAATGTCCTCTGTGTGACCTCATTTTTTTAAAGAAGAAATAGACTTTTTAAATTGCAACAATTTCAAATGGAGCCTAAGCATGTTTCTGCAATAATCACAATCATAAGAACACACAACAATAAATAAAGAAATGTAGTTGAAGGAGATTAGAATCGTTTCATAATATTAACCCATAGCATCATTCAGATAATGTTTTCTGTCAATAATCAGAACTTACCATATTGATTGGGTCAACTGGGCCAATGCTGTTAACATAGACATCTGTTTCAATTACTGTAGTTCTCACTAAACAAAACAGTAACCACAATAATTAAATATTTAATTAACTCTGTACATTGTTAGTGCAATTTAACCTATTTACTAAAACAACAACAAATCTGATACTCTTTACTAGATTCAGAATAATTATATCTCTGGTTTGTTCATTCTGTGAAGGATCATAGATGACTTGTCTCCCTTACACTGTACGAATTGTTAGAATGATTAACATGAATTTTTTACTTCATAATGCATTCCCCACCTGTGCTTTGTGAACAGATATCAGATGGATACAAAGGTATAAAAAGTAAATGAAAGAAAAAGTCCACAATCAAAAACTATCTTCCAACATAAAAAATTAATCATAGACATAAAAAAATGTTTGGAAAAAACCTGCTTGTCTAACAAACCATGAGATCTGGAAGCAGATGTGTTTATCAGCTGTAAAGAATCAATATGCAATGTTCTCTGTCAATTCCTAAAAATGTGTAACAAAAATAAAGTAACTTTTCACTACAGATTTCTTCAAGTCATGCAACAATAGCACACCTAAGGATACGAATGTCCTTTCATCAGCTTGATTAATACATTGCTTCAAACACCAAATTGAAAGTCATTAAAAGTTAAACATTTCCAAACTTATTTTTATTTAAAAACACAGAGAAACCACTCTCACGGGGCAGATAAAAATTAACTGTTTTAAAAATATATTATCTTACACAATATACTCTTACTTTGTGCTTTTGAAGAAGGGCACATAGCTTAGAGTGACTTCCCAGGAAAGTCACATCTGAAGTACAGGTAGCACTGATAATTCAGATTTTTCCTCCAATTAGTTTATAGGGAAAAAATGTACAAACAGAAGAGATCAGGATGCATTTTAACATCATCAATTTTCAAAGTATTTTCTTCTAGCTTGTACTTGAGAGGCAAAATGTGGACACAAGAGGACACATGTCTTAGTCCCCAGTGGAATGAAGAGAGTTAATAACAAAGCTCTGCTGGTCTTTCTTTCATGATCTGGCACATTAAAATGAAGTATTTCTGTCCATCTGCAGATGGGAAATGGGGAAGGTACAAACAAAAAGATACTTTGATTTCATAGGCAGGGGACCTATGTCATCATAATTGATTTCTTTATACTGCAAACCAGCAGAGATTGCCCATGTGCACTATAACAAACCTAAAATCTTGAGAGGATTTTTCAAATCCCAAAAATCTAAAACACAGACACACAGAAAGAAACAGGGTATCATTAACATCCTTGCTCGCTGCAATGGCAGGCAAGATAGACAGCCTAAATATCCTAAAATACCTTTTCCCTGCCAATCTCACTTTGGAGGAGATTATACCTGATCACAAATCTGATTACTGGTGTGACCCTAGGCCTGACAGTAAGACATACCAGCGAGGCTAGATAAAAGATTTTCTTACAACCACAGAGCAAGGAGTTACTTGATCACCATCCCGATCACCAGAATGAAAAATCAGAGTAAAAAATGAATGTGTGTATATACACATATGTATAATATATTTTACATATGCCACATCTCGCAAACAGATATCCTCTTTGTTTAATTTTGCAACGCTATTTATCTGTATAACCCCACTGCTAGACTAGAACACAAGCTGGTGTATCAAAGCGTTTCTTGCCTTGTTAATCAAGCAATGCTGTATCCACTATTTTTTCCCTGTAACAGTAGGAAACGATTAATTCTCATAAGTGTTACGAAATCTTGTTTTATTTTGAGGTTCAGGTCTCTGACTTCACCTTTCAGTACTGCCTAGCCACATATCATGAAATATGGACACGAGAACTGAAAATTTTTATAAGTGTTATCAGTGCTGCTTGAACACTTCCAGTTTTCTACTTGTGTTCCTTTTCAAAAGGGTACGAACCTCAGCACAGTGTTCAGGGGATGCATAGCCAAGATCTTATACTACACAAACTATCTTAAGTTTTCCCCTAAATCATTGCTTTACTATGCAGAATCTCTCCCCTTGAAACAGGACTCACAGGCTTGGGGGGGGGGGCGGGGGGGGGGGGGGGGGGGGGGG
>JAVSBS010019555.1:12566-54438 GCA_033124195.1 Coracias cyanogaster | reverse complement strand
TGAGCCCCACGTGAGGCCCAATCTACAACATCAGACACCGACTTTCCCATAGCATGCTTCTTGTTTTGGGGTCTTTCTGAACCTGCCATCTTGTGAGAAAAGAGGGCATACATGGACATGTCTGTTGAACACAGCATGGGGTTCATCCCACTGTCTTTAGTTGACTAAAAGGTGTCTTATTTCCTGGGTTCCTTCCACCATACATGAAGAAAGAAAGGTATCACCTCCAGAAGGCAGCAGAGAAAGCCTTAGATGTTCTTTACTGAAAGAGTCGTTAGACATTGGAACAGGCTGCCCAAGGCAGTGGTGGAGTCACCATCCCTGGAGGTGTTAAAAAATGTGTAGATGTGGTGCTTCGGAACATGGTCCAGGGGTCAGGGAGATGTACAAAGAAGGCTGGACTCGATTATCCTAGAGGTCTTTTCCAACCTAAATGATTCTGTGATTCTATGATTCTATGTCATCTTCTGGAGGTGCCCATGTCCTGATGATATCAGAAGTCAGGAGATGGCTGAATTCTTGGGTCCTGTCTATTGGAAAGATCCTTGGCTTGTGAATGTGGCCAAAGATCACTGCGGTTAAGCCAGTGTTTCTTTTAATATGTGGGAAATTATCTCATTTCTTAGCTTATTTCGTTATGAAACTCTTTGCCCTCTGAATAGGTGACATGAAGTCACTATGGACATTTATTCCATGCAGTGGAAAAGCCATAAAGGAGTCATGGCAGTTGCTAAAGATCCAAATGCAGTGGATAGCTGCGTTTCTGCGACTTGTAACACAAAACTGTGTGTGGAAATTAAGAGACAAATTATGTCTCTCTGCTGAATCTCCACAAGGAACAGATTTTATGTACTGATTGCACTTTGAATTAGTTTGAATCCAAGAGTTTCAGAAATGAGTTCTGTTTATTTAAGTACATGATAAATTTGGGGGAATGAGCTCAACTTAAAGGACTATCTAAATTTAACTGTAGTAGTAAATAGTTTAATAACGCCCAAAAGCAACAATTTTCTTATATATTTCACAAATTCAAGGTTAACTGCTTCAGAAGCTCTTTGGATGGGCAATTTCTCCTGGAGTTAACGTTATGACTGCCTCATAACTGTATTGATAGCTATCACAATTACTTATTAGTCTTGAAGGTGTTGAGCGGTTCTAGCAGTAAACAGCAAATCTCTCACAATAATCTGCTGACTGTTATACTGCTGAAATAGTTGGGAAAGTTCCCTTGAAAACTACTACTGAATTCCAAAGCCACACTGGTCACTGGCAAATGTGACTTTCAGCTGGTTGGACTCAGGCTCTGGAGCTGCTGATAGGAAAGAAACCCAATTAATGGGAAGTTAGAAGAGAATGATAACAACTGGAGCAGGATTAGTAGTGTGAGCTTTCACCCTTATTTCTATGGCCATCCCAGAGAAATAAACTATTATTGGAGCAAAAGACGTGACACTGGAATTCCAAATGTTTCATTTGAATTCTATGAATTAGAGTCTTCTACCAAGAAGCATCTGATGGAACAGCTGCCAAAATTGCTGGGGAAATGGCTGCCCAATGATGTTCGGCATCCCAAGAACTCTAAGCATCCAGGACTTTCTCAGCTTCCAAATGACAAGGTGTTTTCTTGCATGGAGGCAACTGGGAATCTTTTAATTAAAATTGAGAAGTAGAGGAATAAAAGCCTTATGGAGTGGTAAACCTTTCAGCTACAGATTGAAGTCCTGGTACAACAGGGAGAGAGACATCAGGCAAAATTTTACGCCCCTCAACATCCCACGGTGTTCAGAACCAGATCAGACGACCTGGGGCCATGAGAGATCATCCTGCCAGCTATAGTCCTTGAAAGAGGGCAGTTACAGAGTGCATTTTAACTGCTCTCCCATCCAGGGTGTGTAGATTGGTCACTGTACGACATCCTACCACAACCTTTTTTACTGGTGCTGCCTTTACAGAAGGATCTTAAAAACCCACCAGCCCTTCAAAACCAAGGTCCTGCAGGTCTTGAGCACCTTGATACCAGAATTCCCCCACAGAAGACCAAAACAGTCATTCATTTCCCATGTCCTTCTGAAGCATGTGCACTATATCAAAATGCCGTGAGCCTCTCTAACAACCTGACAATTGACAGTCCCGACTGGCAGTGCAGCCATCATCTCCAGGGCACCATGTGTGAGTTGTTCCCACCCTGCACTGGATGAACTGGTGAAAGCAGTGGAAGGGATCCTTCTGCAACAGGAAAGAGAAGTTACCCTTTAGTGGCAAGGCACTTTCCAGAGCAAGCCCTCACTTTGAGTATGTGCCTCCCAAAAAGGAAATGATGTGAAATTATTACACTCAAAGGTTTTCTGGAAGCCCCAGTTCCTGTGCTAGCTCTGAGGGGAAAGGGCAGGAGGTTAAGAATTAAGCCTATTTCACCGTGTCGTTCAGATTTGGTTGAGCGTGAAGCTAGGTGGCAAGGAGGGAGCAGAGGGCTGGTGATCTCACTGGTTTTAAAGACCTTCACAGGTCCTTGGAGTACATGCATGAAGACACATTTTATTCTGGATAAATCTGAAAAAATAAATAACAAGCCGTAGATAATGACCCAAGGCTGCCTGAGGAGGTGGATTAACATGAGTTGGTGGTAATAGTCTCTATCCTTGCTCTTTACTCTTGATGAATCTCTGACAGCAGGCACCAGGTCCTGTCTGTGCCTTGAGGGGAGGGGACTGAAAGGAGGATCTGCCTGTTGCAAAACCTTCTGTCAAGAGAATGAAAGGACATACCATTACCCTAAGCAAGTAGTGGCCTCTTCTATAGGCATCTGAGAGGTCAAGGTACCCTCTCTCCTGGCCATGCCCCTCTCTGGGATGTTAAATATTTGTTTTGCTTATATGTAGCATTATGAGATGCCTCCCAAACCTTAATACTCACTGCTGGGACTCACTAGATGTACTCACCCATGCTGCACCCACCGACTGGGAAACATCTTTCCCTCTCCACTTGTCCTCAATTTTGAAAGAGCCAAGCTCCCAAGTGTCTCCAGGCTCCTTTCAGAGACTGCAACATGCTGCCTCTACCAGTGAGCTGGATGAGATGCCCCGCCATGGCTCTCCTCAACCACAGCTTTCTGCTACTTGTGGAAATACCCTTCCCCTTTTTCCTGGATGCATTTTTGTTTCTAGTGAACATCACTGCCAGGACACCCCTTCCAACCTGCACAGTCAGGGCTGTGCTGGGTGACCAAAGTCCTCCGCATGTTCTCTTCCCCCACCTGACCTCCAGAAACGCTCTGTCACTTTGTCAAGGACCTCTGCCCATTTCCCATTTCTGAGCAAAGGTTTCAGTTTTGGGCCATGAGACACAGGCTGGAGATACCCAGCTGGGTCCTTTTTCAGCTGCAGCATCAATATGCGAAACTATGGGTACACTGCTAAATAAATTGTCTGAAGTCAGAGGCTTCACAGTGTTGTTTCATATTATTCTTTAAGATTCTGAGTATCATGAGTACATGCCTCTTACCCACAGTGTGAGACACCTTTACCTAATGCTTATGAGGTAATCTCTTTCACCCAGACACAACCCTACAACCTCTCCCGTCCAGCCATCATAATGACCAGTGATGAGGTAGATATTCTTTTCACACTAATGCACAACTCATGAGAACACAATGGAAAAAAAATGACATTACTACAGACTTACAACCACTTGCTAGAAATCAAATATCACAGAATCATAGAATGGTTTGGGTTAGAAGGGACCTTCCAAGATCATCTAGTCCAACACCCCTGCAGTCAGCAGGGGCATCTCTAACTAGATCAGGTTTCTCAGAGCCCCAGCAAGCCTGGCCTTGAACGTCTCCAGGGATGGGGCCTCCACCACCTCAAGTACTTGCCCAGTAGGACAGACACACCACAGCGTACAGTATGTTGCTGAGGGACCACAGGCACAGTTTGTACAACACTGTATAAACTTACAGCACTATAGACAAATGATAATAACTTTCCTTTTCCTGCATTATTATGTCTTAGGTATTATATATACTAATGAGGATTTTTGGTTATGTAAATGTAACATGTTCTATACTAAGTATATTATTTGTAGATTCTTTAATAAATCAATATTTTATGCAAGCAAAACCCTTAAAGTTAATGCTAGAAAAAAGTGCCTTATCATTGCCGGCAGCTCCCAAAACCCTGCAATGCAGACTTTTATTATTTCTGTAAAAGAAAAAAAGGAAATCAATAGAGATTCCTCGTGCGTAATCCTCAGCAAGATTAGCACTTTGTCAACCTCTGTTATAATCTCTTGGAGAGAAAAAAGGAGGGGGCGGGAGGGGAGAGAAAAAAAAGAAGTCACAGGGAAGTAGGAATTTGTTGATGGTGTTCGCTGGGTGACTCTGGTCTTCCCAGCATGGTGCTCAGAAATTATGGAGATGCTTCTCCCAGCTGTTGGAATCTTAATACATGTAATTGGAAGAGAAACCTTCCAAAATGACTGCTAGTTGAGTATCCTGTTCTAAAAGTGCTAGATCCAAACCCCAGTCTAGGTCTTGCAAGGCTGACTGTTGTAGAGCTCAAGTTTTGGGTGTCTTGCCCTGTGGAGCAAGGGTGCGAGGGTCAAGGCACCAGGGTGGGAGGAAACCCACCACGCTCGGAGAGCCAGGGTGCTGCCTGGAGCTACTTTGTAAGGGCATTTCACAGAATCACAGAATGTTAGGGAATGGAAGGGGCCTCGAAAGATCACCAAGTCCAGCCCCCCTGCCAGAGCAGGATCACCTAGACCAGGTCACACAGGAATGCAACCAGGCGGGTCTTGAATGTCTCCAGAGATGGAGACTCCACAACATCTCTGGGGAGCCTGGGCCAGGGCTCTGTCACCCTCACAGTGAAAAAGTTTTTCCTTATGTTTTTGTGGAACCCCCTATGCTCCAGCTTGTTCCCATTACCCCTTGTCCTAGCATTGGACATCACAAAGAAGAGCCTGGCTCCATCCTCCTGACACAATGGTCATTATGTACCATTTAAGGTAATGTCTCAAAAATCTGCCACAGAAAAATTCACGAGCGATGTTGCAAGCTCTGAATAATGGATCAAGGGCTGCAAGGGAAGGACAGTAACGGCTAAAACTGTGTGTATGCAGGACAGACTATGTTATGTCATATTCTATCTGTTATTTCCAATCTCGTTGCAATCACCCATTAATTAAATTCACAGATGAGATGCATGGAGAGGTAATCCAAACAGGAGAAGGGAGGAGAAATATTATTAAAGGATCAAGACAGGCCAGAAAAATAGGCAGAAAATCAGCAAAGGAGGTCGGACTCACAACAAACAATTCATTGGGAATTCAGTGGATATCAGGAAGAAGTTGTTTACTGAAAGAGTGGTTAGCCATTGGAACAGGCTGCCCAGGGAGGTGGTGGAGTCACCATCCCTGGAGGTGTTAAAAAAATAGGTAGATGTGGTGCTTCAGGACATGGTCTAGGGGTCAGGGAGATGTACAAAGAAGGCCGGACTCGATGATCCTAGAGGTCTTTTCCAACCTGAATGATTCTATAATTCTATGTTTCAGTTCAGGCCAACATTAAAGTATATTTCAAAATCATGTCAGGACAGAGGGGTGGGCGGCAACACTCCACAGAAAGAGCTGGAATCACTGAACGGGGTGAGGTGCAGCATACACGGAGGGTAATGGCCGCATCTTGTGCTAGCACATCCCTCCTAGCTTCTCATTCACAGGTGCCCAGAAAGCCAGCTTTGATGCCAGGGAAGTTGGCTTTTCCAGACAGCAATTCCTAGAAAGCATAGGAAGTGCGATAGCAGACTACCAGCTTGGAGTTAAACAAACAATTCAGCAGCTGCTTTCTATTTAGCCAGCTGAGATCCTACTGGGTTGAGAAGTGTCATTGCCGTTTAGTCCTGTCTTCCCAGCGAAATCATCCTTGGCTCTTACTCAAATGACAGCAAAGAGTCGGGAGTTTTAATACAATGACGGATTTCAATGCATAATTTATTGTGAAAAATGGAAATAAACCTTCAGGTTTTCCTTGTAGTCCCTCTCCTGTGAGCTCCCTTTTACTTACAGCTATAGAAATGGCCTTCCAGTAAAACCAAGAAATCTCTTCTGTGAAAAAGAGCTGTGCATTGCTTGCAACTTTAAAATCTCTGAAGCCAGAGAAGGAATATGCTCTTCATGCAGTTCCCATCTCCCTTGAAAAATGTGAGGCTCAATGAAAAACAATCAGAGAAAAGGTAGCATACTTCCTGGAGAATTTGCATTTGTGAGATCTTTGTGAGGTACCCATTAGTTACGGGCAGCAGACAACACACGCTTTCAGGTGATCAAATAGCCAAGCCTGAAACTTCATTCCACATGTAGCATTAAGCTATGATGGGGCCTACGGGTGATTAATAGTACTTAATAAACATGACTTTTATTGTTATATGAAACTCATTTCTTCCATATAATAATGGTAGAACGGAAAAAATGCCTATATTGGTTTTGTTTCCAATGTCTGCGCTATAAAGATGGAGCTCAAGGCTTAATACACTGTAACAATTGCTGAAGCAACGGAAAATAGGCTTCATTTGAGATCTAAGTTGTCAAATATAGGAGCTTCTTTCTCTTCACTGACTGTACAGAAGAATAAGCTCCTGACTATTAGACAGCCTAATGTATAAGTAAATTCTCATGTAATATTTGCTCCAGATCTGTGGAATTCCCTAGACCAACAAACCTTATTTATTAAGCTCCTGACACTGGGATTCTGGACTCTTTACATAAAACTAGCAATAAAGTCTTCTAAAATCTCATTAAAAGATTAACCTCCTATCACAAGCAGCTGGGACATTGCAAAGGAGTCTGCTGAGCTCCCAATGTGAGAAGGTAGAGTAAAACCTGGGCAAAATTCTTCTCTCAGCACATTCCTTCAATGAATATTGTACAGCTAGGATGAGACAGAATGGATACATATCACCAAATATTAGCTATCTAAAAACCAGGAGTCTGTGTTCCGTCTACAACCCCCTCCAGGTGGCAATTCTGATTTTAGATAAGAGGCACTGTCCTTAGAAAAGTCCCATTTTTATCTGCTGACTGCAGAAGGCACCTTGGCTCCTGACTGAGACCAGACTGGGAACCTGGGCACACGAAGCAAATTCCTGACGTTCAGTCACTGTTAATGACTGGTCTATGTCAGGTAGACTTTGTCTTTGTTCTAGCCTTGACTTGAAAGCCTGCAGGGATGGAGGACCTCTGGACTTTATTGGTCATATTGCTCTCCTGAGATGAACTGTTTTTTCCCTATCTGCCTGAGCTTAGCTATTAACAAAACAATTTATTAGATCTGTCATTTCATCTCAGTTTACCTGCTATGTGTGTGCTGGCTGTATATTCAGTGCTGCCTCAATCTCTGATTCCTTCATGGAACAAAGGCCCATTTTCTCAAATCAAGAAGTTATTCAACTCTAATATTCACAGTTTTCACTTACTTCATGGTTGACTGGTTTAAATTCAGAGGAAGAGCTGTGCTATTTGTTTGCATACATCTCCGGATGCACCACTTCAAAACTACAGATGAGCCAAGTTTCTGTAAGTGTTGTGGTACCTCAGGCTCAGCGATACATTTTTATGCCTTTTCGAACACCGGGCCTTTCCTTGTCATATTTCCTGTGACAATACTAAAAAATAAAGTCTTAAAACAAGCTTCCTGTAACTTCAGCTAATAAAAGGCAGGTGACAAGAACACCTGGAAATCTGAGGAACAATGTTGTCATAAGTACAACCGAAGAAATTTAATTCAGCAGTTCAAATAAATGTCTGCAGGCACTTTATTGTCATCTGTCGCTGCTCCCTGAGCTAAGTGGCAGCTTGTCCTTTCTCTGTTTCATCTGGAAAGGACTAGGCTTTCTCTTGGGAGATGTGGTCACACTTTCCAAACATACAAAGTTTTCCATCAATTTTAAGTTAGCTCAGACTGTTTTTTAATCTTATGTAAGAGAAAAAAAAAATCTGTTGTATTTTCCTTACTCATAGCTATTGCAGTATATAAACCACAGTAACAGCAGAATCCCAGCAGTGTGCACATTATTGTCTTCTTCTTGGCAGGATGAACCACTATATTGTTGTTAGGAAATCTTAAACTGCTTCAGATAATCCACAAACCCTTCAGATACAACAAGATCAATCCAGAAACTAGCACTAGTCGTTGCAGTATGTCCCATTTCTCAACTGGATCATGACACAGTTGCTACAAGTCCCCTCGATGATCTCTGGTCCATAGAAAGGCTACCAGAAGACAGGGTGACTTAACTGGAGGATTTTATTAAGAGGTATGAAAGGGGGCACTCGTGTACCAGGTACCTAGTTCAAGTAGAGAGGATACCAAAAGACTTTAGATAAGTCTTCAAAGATAACCTCATCTTAAGACAACCTTGAAATGATATCCTCAAACTTCTTCTTTGTGGCAAGTTACCCAAGTTTAACATGTCACCAGCACATGCACCTGGGTAATTCTCTGCCACATAAAAAAAAAAGGCCACAGAAGGAAAGCGTAAATTAAACTTCAATCTCAAAAGGTTTAGTTAAAATCTTTCTTAATTCTTAATCTTTCTTAATTTTTGGACTACAGTCCCAACAGAGAAAGGCTTTGAAGGTTCTTAAAATAGTGGGAAGGTAGCTTTGGTAACTACTCATTTCTGCGGGATCACCTCTGGAGAATTGTCTCCTTTCTCCACTGTGCTCAGGTTGATAGCAGCCAGCCACACAAAGCACCGGCACTTCAGGTCAAGCAGTATTATTTTTCATCCTGAGCATCATAATCTGCATGTGAATCAAATCTTAGACTAAACATTCAATTCATATAATCTTTGTGCCTTCTGACAAAACCAACTACAATGTACTATACAGCCATGTTCACAGCATAGAGCCTTCAGTCATTTGGGATCCCATAATCAATTTAACTTGCATTCAGATCTGGGCTGGACCTTGAAAGGTCAAAAAAACTAGCTGCTCATGTGACTGAGCATCTGGCTCAGGTCCCTAATGTTCAGATGAACTCCCTCAGGTCATTCAAAGATGTGCTGGCAATGTACAAAGACACCTCTTCCCCTGCTGCAATCTCCATCCCATCACCATGACCATCAAGACCAAAGGCACAATTTTTTCCTCCTGAAGGTTGCCGTAGTTGTGCTCCTATGAGTCTGCAAATTTCCAGATCAATAACCTTTTGGTTAAAGCCTCCACATGTCCCTCCAGAAAGCAGACATGGCTGCTGTCTCTAACAGTAATGTCACCTGCTAGTCTGTGGGTTGAATGCTGATGAACCAGGTTCTACACCCAGCAACTATGTTCCCCCAAAGGAAGAGGCTCCTCTTTTGCCTTCTCACACCTCTGCCCCTTCAAATTAATGACCTTTCTTCCTACATCCTCAGTAGTGGGCTGACGCCTGACCAAAGACTCCTGTGGTTCTGCAGACTGGCTGATAGAAAATGTCTTGGGAGATAAAGGACCTGCCAGTCTCTGGGAAATGACAGCTGCTAGGCTGTTTGCTGTGCCAGAAAAGCAAAGATGAGAGACGGGAAAGATAGAAGTGTATGAGACTAGGGAGGGAAATGGAGAATTTTAATTACTTGCTTGTCCTCAGTTCTTGCTTTGCAGTCCCAGTAACATCGCCCTACAATTTTTACCCTCTGTATTAGCCCCTTCATTCTCCCTCAGCCATATGCCTTCATAGCCCTAGATGGTGGTGTTGAACTCTGTGGGAGGAGACAGGGGGGTGCCTCATGGCATTGTCCTACAAGGAACTCAGGAAAGTCCAAGCGGGCTAGAACAACTTACCCCATGAGCTGGTGTGGAAGGAGAAGGGCCTATCTTCCTCCTGAGGGTCTTGGTTCCTTTGGAACATGGTGCACCTGAGGAGCAGGCATTGTGTTCCTGCAGTTCCCAGGACTCCAGGAGGGAGAGCTCCTTGCATGATGTAGGGAGTTGTGCAGTGACTGCCCTTCATGACTCCCCCGATCAGGCTTTAAAGGGTTGTTTGGTTAAATTGTGTACATTTACTCATCCAGTGTTAGTCTACTATCTATTCCACCTCCCACTATCTGTGCTCTTTTCTGAACCATTCCAAAGAGAGTCCAGTACAGTCCTTGGCCTGCTTCTGCACTCCCCAATTTATAGCCAGCACCACGGAGCTGTTTGGGGACCTTCCTCCTGACCTACAAAGGTACTGGAACACGCCAGAAGCAGCAAGAGCAGAGTCTGAGGTTTCCTTGCTCATGGCTTTGGAGAAGGTGGGTGGCCAGAGCCAGAGCTGAGGGAATAGATTTGTCCTGCTAAACTGGTGGAACGTTTTAATATGAACTATGTCCCACTGCAAAAAGTTGATTTAATTGAAATCTCCTTTTTTTTTAAGACTCAACATTGCTCATGTGGATTCGATGGGTTATTTTGGAGTGTCACATTTCTGGAAAAAGAAGAAAGTGACCCTTTGTGCAGCCCAAAGGTAATTTTCAAAACTAAATGTAAGGCAGGGTTTGCTGTTGTTGAAGAGAAGGGGGAAACGGGCCCCAAAGCAGTGGAAAGGAAAGGCTGACTGCTGGACTCACCGGCCACCAGCTCAGGTGGGAACAGAGAGGTGAGAATCCATTATGGAAGACAAAGACAAGACTTCAGGAAGTAACAGGCCACTGCATTTAACTTTGGGGCCTTGCTAACTTATGAGAAAAATGACATCAAGCCCATCGCTAATATCCAGAGAAAATAACTTGATGAACAACGCTGTAGGTGACAATCCTGTCAAACAGGAATCAATGTCGATCAAAACCAGTGTCTTGAGGCGGATAATAAGCTAGTGGTGTTGTCTGAGTGGGTTCAGGAGGGAGGAACACACTGAATCATTGGTCTAAATGATGTTAGAGAAACAGAAAAACACCTTTTATAGATGTGAAGGGCCAGTCAGCAAAGCCCTCTCTGTTTGTGACGCTAAGAACTACTTTTCACCACTCCCTTCCTCCACCAGCAAACCGAGGCAGGACAAACATCCCTACACAGCCCACGGGAGCCCCATGTCAAAGCGAGACCACCAAATCACCTCAGTTAGACCACATCATGCACATGACCCTGCAGAAGAGAGCCCTGTCCTACTCCCACAGCCCATCCAGGCCTGAGTGCTTGCTCTAATTCTTTTGAAGGATTGCTTTTGGGATGGAGAACTGTCCTTTGATAACTCAGATTTTGGCCTTGATTCTGTGAGGTGTCAAAAGCCTCCTAACTCATGAAAAACACCTGCCAGACATGCAAAATAATTAATTACACAGCTTGTAGCAACCTATTATATTGCTTTCATCCTTGAGGGACAGGGAAACTGTCCTGGTTATATTGCCCTCATGTCTCCCACTGCAGAAATCTTGAATGTTCATGATACTCAAGCTGTGAATTTTTCCTTATAACTTGTTACTTCTTGAGCAAAGACATGTTCCTCCCTCAGCTCAAAACACAAAGAACCCCCCATTGAGTCTCACTGTTTGTCATTCATCACTTACCTTTTGGCTACATTAATTGCCTCAGAAGGGACCGCCTAACTTCAAATGCAAAACCCAACCATCCTGTATGTTCTGACGCTCCCAGAGGGACACTCATAGATCCTCTGAGCTGCAAGAGTTTTTTGCCCCTTTCTTTCTCTCCCAAATGATAACCACCTTGCATATTTGGACAGAGCATCTTGTAGCACTTCTTACCGGTGTTGGTGTAACCTGCCTTTGCATCCCTGAAGAACTGGGAAAGAACATGACTCTTGAAGACACCAGCTACCTGAAAAATACTGCTTGAAATTTAAATAGCAGGAAATAGATCCTCAAAATGGCAGCACTGGCTTAAAAATGATGACTCTTCAACGCCCTGAGAGGGCTGGGGTATACACTGGCAGGCTTAGGCTGGGCAAATGGCCACCTGGCAACGCCTCTGTCTCCATGAAGTGCTCACTGTGCAGGGGGAGCCTAGCGAGGCTCTTAGCTTGGGTGCCCAAACTTTGCCAAAAGCATGCTGAGATCTGCCTGCACTCACAGGGCAGAAAAACCTGCACAATCTTCAGGCTTGCACCACATCAAGAGATTGGACCATGCTGCACCTTGCCAAGTCCTAAAGACGGTTCTCCAGATCAGGCTGAACAAATGAGACTTGAGTCAGCCCTAACATGTCTGAGCGTGTGAAACGTGTTTGTTAATTCTCCAAGGTTGCAGCACACTGTGGATGAATTCAGCTTGCTGCAGCCCCCGCTGTGCAGCCTGTGCTCAGGGCAGAAGTGTGATTTCTTCCTCTCATCTTCTTTAGGTGTTAACTTATTATCTTAAACATGCTTGAATCTTTCAGCCTGTCCCTCTGAAGCCAGGCTGGCTCCTTCTTGCTTCTCACTTTTTCTTTCTATCCTGCCGGTGGAATGGAAATGGGATCGTGGAGTGTGGTCTCATGCAAAGTGCTCATGGTGTCAATGAATCTGTGAAGCTCTTGCTGGCAAGATCCCTCAAGATTCAAGCAGGGTGCAACGTGTCAATGGGTGGTTTGGACACTGCCAGAGGTGTTTTGTTTTCCTGTTCTGCTTTTTTAGGTTTAGCAGTTTTTAACTGTTTCCTACCAGAGACAAAAGGTGATCTCTGCTTCCCTGCTGCTCTCATCTCATTCAGATAGTTCTGCTGGGGTGTCTAATTGTATCAGCATGAGTACTTGCTCTAGGAAGCTTTGAGTTCAAAACATCATCCCCATGGAAAAGAAAAGGGAATGTATTTGCATTTCTGCAGACTCATAGATGGTCTCAGTAGAACTTTGAATTGAATGTAAAATGATCTCGCAGCCTATGCAAATGCAACGGACAGAGCAATTCTGTTCTCATTTCCCTAATGTGGGCAAATCATGTGTTGCCCTGTTAATGAATCTTTGTACACAGATAGTTAGCAGTGAGACGGTGGAAGATAAATTCCTGATCCAACAGGGAAAGGCCACACACCACCTTGTCTCTCTGCACGCTCTGACAAGGGACCACAGCCACTTGCAACATCTTGCAGAGGTGCAAGGTGGCTCTCTGGCCAGAGATGGGTGCAGGAACCATGTGTGGAGGTAGAGGTGGAGGAAAGGATCAGTGCTGGCCCAGCATGTGGGAGGAAATGTCACCCAGATGGCTCACAGACAGGTGCAGGATCACAGCAGGGAAGTGAGCCTTCCAAGAAACAGCTTTTTCCTCAGAAAACATAGATGTCTTCAAACTAATGCTTCTTGTGGGAATGTACCAGTGTCAACACATTCTTAATTGGGAAACATGTCTTGGCACCTAGACGGAATTTCTAGGCAAAAGTCAGAGGCAAGGAGAGAGCTGAGACTTGAGTGGGGACTGCTTTTCAAGCCTTGTGCTGAAACGATTCACCTCCTGTAGAGAACATGGAGGTACAGTGCTGTAGGCTCAAGTGCTGCTACTCCAACCCAAGAGGAAGGATGCTGGTCACGCTGCATTGCTGGAAGCATTTAAGATGGGTTTGCTTACCAGCTGCTTGCTCAAGTGTGGCCACATCTAGATACAACAGGAGCCTTGGCTAGTACAACCATGTCTCCATCACGTTCTCCATCCTGAAGCTCCTGGTTTTGTCCTGCCACAGAAGTATTTCTGGACCAATTCAGAGGACAGAGTCTAGTCTGACTGAGTCTCACAGAAATGTGCCAAGAAAGCCTGGTTCTCAAGGGAATAAAGGGTAAACTTACTTTACACAAATGACCTGTTGGAGAGTGTCCAGAGAAGGGCTACAAAGATTATCAGAGGGCTGGAACAGCTCTGCTGTGAGGTCAGGCTGAGAGAGTTGGGCTTGTTCAGCCTGGAGAAGAGAAGGCTCCGGGGAGACCTTATTGCAGCCTTCCAGTATTTAAAGAGGGCTTACAAGAAAGATGGGGCGGGACATTTCACAAAGGCCTGTAGAGATAGGACAAGGGGTAATGGCTTTAACCTGGAAGAGGGGAGATTTAGATTGGAAATTGGGAGATTCTTTATTTGGAATAGGTTGCCCAGGGCGGTTGTGGATGCTCCATCCCTGGAGGTGTTCAAGGCCAGGTTGGATGGGGCCTTGAGCAACCTGGTCTAGTGGGACGTGTCCCTGCCATGGCAGGGGGTAGGAACTAGATGATCTTTGAGGTCCCTTCCAACCCAAACCATTCTGTGATTCTCTGAGTCCTCCTTACCTGTCCTTGCACAGTGGCACGCCAGCAACATGCTGAGCTGTTCAGAATTGACTGGAGGGATGGGGTTTGTGTGTCTACATGTTGAAAAAACCAAGAGACCAGGTTTCGGTTCCAGGGAGGTAAGGTAGGAAAAAGTCACGTAAGAAAAGGGCTTGTTTTGTTGATTGAGGTTTAGAAAGCTTTTTAACAAGCTGAATTATTGGCTGTATCTGAAGTGAAACACTGCTTCCCTAACTGCTCTCATTTCCTGTATCATTCCGGCTTGCTCACTGCATTAATTACAGTTCAGATTTACAGTGTATTTGGTTACACACTGGGTTGCATTTTGGGGTTTTTTTTGTCCTGTGTGTATATAAGATTCTTTGGGAGTCGGGCCAAGAGGAGCGTGTGTGTGTAGGCATGCACACACATGGGCTGGATTTGCTGGATAGCTGCTGACTTTGTGGGGAACAGGGATCTGGATTTTCCTCTGTTTTGTTGTAAAAAGAGACTTTTCTTTTTTCCAAAGGAGAGGCAGTAGCTGAGAACAACCAGTGTTTGGAGAGTTTGAGATTTCAGAACAGCCGGAGATGAGAGAAAATATTATCTTATGAATTGTAAATGTGGCATTTTTAATTTGGCTGGTGTTTCCCAGAGGTTGGTGGATAATGGGAATCCTGTCGTTTTCTTGGCTCAACCAGCAATCGGCTTTTATAAATGCAGTGCTTTAGAGTTTAGTTGGATGAGGTAGAGCTTTTCACAGCTGAGGTAGCTCCTTGTGACCTGAAATACGAAGTGAGCTGGGATACTGAGCAAGAAATCTAGCACTTGGAAATGAGCTGTTTAGGAACTGTAGAATGCAGAAGGTGATTGAAAGGATGTTTCCTTTTCACTTCAACATTTTTCATTTGGCTTTATGAAAACAAGAGGAGGTACCTAAATATACGAGGAGTGTTTTCAGAGAACTCATTCAGATTTTCAAATTCATTCTTCACATTTAAACTGCAGATGCAGTAGAAGATTTTCATTCAGAATCCTCTGAGTCACGGTTTCATAAGAAAATGATTGCAGATTAAATAGAACCAGATATCAACAATGTGACCGCTTTTCAAATGAAGTGCTCCTAAACGTTTGGTTTGGAAATACCGCTATGTGAATAATGGTGTGATGAATAATACTGGTATGACAAATGGTAATAGATACAAAAACACTGCATGCAAGTTCTCAGATAACTAGGTGAAAAGTAAGAGAAAAATTCCATTAACCTGCTTTTGAAATAATTGATCATGCTTTTTTTAGCCTTGCTACTAATCCCAGCAGCATCTCATCTCTCCTCTTCCTCCGATGCCATCTCGCCCAGATGGCAGCCCCCGGGCGAAGAGGGGCCGATCTTCCTCAAACCCACCCATCGTGCCTTCTGTCCGCGGGCCATGGCGAGGGCAGCGCTTCCGAGCCGTTGTGTTAACCGCCACCGCACTGATCGTCCTTGCCAACCTGTGCAAGATGCTTCCTCTTCTAGGACCAGTTTGGTTTAATATTGAAGAGGGGGAGCTGGGGGGCCGATGGGGATGTATTTGATGTGTGGCAGCAGCGTGATTTAGTTGTAAATGCACCAATACAGCTTTTCAGCGTTGGAGCCCATGTGGGTGTTTGGTTGAAGCCATGCCTGGATGATGTCTGTTAGTTTGTTAGGGTTTTAGAGCGAGGGATTTTAGTGCTTTAATCCTGACTGACAGTTGGAGGGTTGGTGGTTTCAAACATAGTGGCATGGAGTAGCTGATTTCTCTTCGGTGAAACAATGCACCAGTGTGTCTAGGCTGCCTGCACAGAGCCAATAAATCTGTTTGGTTTTGTTTTTCTCCCCCCCCCTTTCTCTCTCTCCCTCTCTCTCTATTCCCCCTCCTCCAGGCCAGGACCCACTCCTATTGCTGAAAACCCTTCAGCTTCTCTGGACAAAGAAAGAGATGAAGAAGGTAAGCCCGAGCCTCCCCTCCACGCTGCAGTTAATAACTGCATGCAGAGCATGTCCAGACGCAGGACGCTTAGGTCAGACCTGCAATTCTTCACGACTGCTTTCAGTTCCAGCACACAGGGGAAGAGCCTGGGCGTTTGCAGCAAGAAGTGAAAAGAAAAGGTAGCGCTGTGTGATGCGAAGCAGCTCAGGGGCTCATAGAAAAGAGCTGAAGTTTACAGGGCTGAGTTACAGAGAGGAGAGAAAAAAGGAAATCAAAGTTGCTTTTGTTTTCTTTTAAACACTTTTTTAGTCTGTTAAATGGAGGATCTTTAGGGGACGGGGAAGAATATTCCTAGTAGCTGAAAAAATGAGGGTTGAAATCAGTAGAAAAGTGCTCTTTGCCAAGTGGAATTATATCAAAGCCTTTGTATTCAAAGTATTTTTACTATTTTTTCTGATTTGGTTTGGTTTTGCCTTTTAGAGCGGTGAATGCAATTTACACTCCCTGCCTAAAATGACTGCGATATTTTTGGGAGTAAAATATACTTCATCTAAATTGGGGAGCTTGAAAACTACCAAAAACACTAGCTGCATCAGCTTAGTGCTGAGTTTCCCGTGTCTAACTCTGCGTGGTTCAGGCAGGTTCAGAGCTGAGATGATTTTTTCTAAAAGACCCAAAACCTGCAGCTCACTGCACAGGCACATGGGACGTGTCCTCTGTGAAATGTCCAGCCTGGCTGAGTACCTCGGTGTACGTGCACCAGCCTAGGTGTCTGGAGTGTTTAGTCATTGTCCTTGCCTGCCGCACTTAGACTTTCCATTACAGATAGTCTGTGGTTCCCAGCTAGGATAATTAAACAACTGGAAACACAGGGTGAGGGCTGCCTTTCCAAATGGCCAGGCACTGACATAGACTTGAGCTCAGCAACTCTGAAGCCTTGAGCTTTCTACTAAGCTTTGTTAGAGTTGGAGGAAAAAAAAATATTATTTATTAGGTCTTGAGGGCCATTAATCCCACAAAACAACAGTAGGAAAGAGTGATCATCAAAATCTCTGCACTGTGTACCCTGGGCTGTGTGTGGATTGTGAAGAAAAATACTCTGAAAAAGACAAAGCCTCCCACTGACATGTCCCTGGGGAGGGAGCACCACAGCTTTCCTGCTGAGGGGGGAAAAGCTCAAGGATCCCCATGAGTCACCCTTGCAGCTCCATTTCTTTGGTGTGGTTGTTTCTGGAACGGGCATCCCAGTGGGATGTGTGCTTTTGCAGAACGTGCAGGCTGCAGCTCCACGGTGGGACAGGTCCGTCCCCCTCGGGCCCACCCCTGGCTGTGGGCATGGGCAGAAGCATGTTTCTGAACCTGGAGGAGGTACTTCTGAACCATGAGGAAAGCCTTTTGAGATGAGGAGGGCTGTGGTGGGACCAGGCTGGTGGCACAGCAGCAGCTGCCTCTGAGGTGGAGAGCACAGCGTGAATGTCCTCAGTGGTTTGGCACGTGCTTGTAACACTGTCACCGAGATGGGCTGATCCGTGCTCAGGGCCTTGCCACCCTTCAGACATGCAGCAAGTGTAGACACGTTTTTCAGAGGCAGCTGCTGCCCTGCCCTCTGTGTCCACCTCAAGGTGAGTGGTGCTGCTGCTTATGTCCCACTGTCCAGCTCAAATAAATGAACCTCAAATAGAATTTGAAGGTCAAATAAAGTTGACTTCAATACGACTCAGCCTGCTCCATTGACATTTAAATGGCAGGGAGCTCCTTCGGCTTTCGCTGTGTGTGAATCTAAGCCAATGCTGGTCTCAAATCAGTGACCATGAGCAAACAGAGGGTGTCTGTCCATGGTGTGACCTCAGCTCCTGAGCATGTTTCTAAGAAGTGGTCATTTCCTGATAGGAAAGACAGTTTTGGAATAGCCAAGAAGCATCAGGAGACTGCCCTGAGCTGTGTAACTAGAAATAAGGGACCAAAACTGCATGAAAGAGTGTGTAGTTTGAGCATCAGCAAAATTTTCCTATTCCCATGATCTGTCAGGCTGTAGAAATTCCCCAAGGAGCATTCTCTGCCATGGGAATCAATTGAAATGGAAATGGCAATTACATGTTTGAGAGGAATCCTTCTCTGGCAGAGAGGAGCCAGGCAGCACAGCATTCTTCTCTCTCTGATTTAGGTGTCTCATGCCCTTTTTTTGCTGGTTTTTTTTTTTTTCCCTTAAACGATACACACCATGGTTGAAGTCTTCACGTTGCTAGCAAGTTTTGAAGACGACTTTTCCCTTGCAAGTCTAGCCAGTATGGAGTGAAGCCTCAGTGTAGATAACACCGGTTGGTGCTCCTGGCCCTTGGGTCAGCGTTGGAGGTGCTCTGGGGGTGAAAGCAGCTTGTGGTCTCACAGGACCTGGTGTCTTCTGGGACCCATCCTGCCAGAGCCTGGGAGGACCTGAGCAGGGTGGTGAAAGCTCTTGTTCAGTCTAAATGTACTGAAGTGGGGCTTTGGGGATAAAATAAAAGAGAAGAGAGGCCGTTTATAAAAAGTGTGATTTAGTTGGCAAGTCGCTTTGTTTTCCTTTGGCTGTTGTGTTGGATGCTTGTGGTCGGATAAGAGCTTGCCTTTTCCTTCTGCTGAATCTTGCAGGGAAGCTGGAGCCCTGTGTTTAACATCGCAAAGTCTTGCCACAGCGAGAAGTACTTACAGGGAGAAATCTGTTATCTAAAGTCACATCTTTGTTAGTCATCAGCTTTTTCATACTGCGTTTGATAATCTGGTGAGAAAGGAGCAGTTTCTGTTGTAAATGATAGGTTTTGTGGTTTTTCCAGACATGAAAGACACTATGGAAAATAACCGTCTTCCAGTAAATATTGTTGATGAATAAAATAGAACAAATTCATTGGCAAATTTTCCATAAATTTTCTTTTGTTTTCCACGCTGTTCTTCAAACTTTATGTTGTTTCCACTGGAAGCTACGACTGAGGCCATCGTATACAGTAAATGACAAGTGCTGGCTGCAGGCGGGACTGAGCATCTTTTGGATTTTGCTTTTTAGCCAGAAAAGAAAGAGAGCAGCTGCTCTGAGTGATTTCTTCTTTTCTGTCTCTGCTTTTGCCTTGTTCCACGCCAGTGCGTGTACCATGCGGTGAAAGGTCCTGTGTGGGTACTGAGGGATGCCACTTCTTCACCCTGCCAACCCCCCGAGCTCCTTGGAAACTACTGCTAATGTAAACGTTATAAAGATATTGCTCAGTACTGCTAATTTATCACTTCTACCAGATGGGTAGTAAGTAGCCTATTAACATTCACAAAGTGAGTGTCCAATTCCTTCACATTTCTAAACACATCACCCTGGGATTCCTAAGATTTATGGTGCGGAGTTTTCCCATGTTCCGAGCCCCTTCGCGTGGCCTTTAGGCTTGCGGAGGTGTGCGGTGCCTGCCGTGCTCTGCCCATGGGCACTCCACGGAAAACGCCGTACTCGGGTGGGAGTGGAGGGATGGGTTATGGATTCTCAGGATGGCAACCTGACAGAGTTTGAACTCTGTTAGTTCTTTCTTTATCATCTTGCATGTGAAATCCAGTCGATTTTGATGCTCCCAAATATTCCCGAGCATTATGCCATCGTGGCTGAAGTGGGTGTAAGGTCAAATATGGAAGTTTGTGGTACAAGAATGAGGAGGAGGAGGGGTTTCTATGGTTTATTGCTTGTAGGTCTCTTAGGTGATGAGTAGGTTTTTGAGTGCAGTTGTCTACCTTCGATATTGCCATTTTCCTGATAACACCCCTTTCTCCAGCTCACTTCTTTTCTTCCCCTCCCCCAAATCCCAAGCCCCTTTGTCTGCCCCACAGAACAACTTCTCTGTCTTTATGGGATAATTAGTGTGGACAATTGCTGCTTTTCCCATTGGGTTTGAGGTGCAGCGAGCCATGAAGGAATCTGTAATGACATGAAAAGTCACTGGAGGCGCGGATGGTGGCTGAATAGCAACAGTTACCTCTCTGAATAGATTAAATTAAAAAAAATAAAGCTTTGTGTTTGGCTGGGGGAAGGGAGGATTCACTAATCTTTTTGTACATGACAATGTGTTTTTGTATCTCAGCAGCTCAAGGAAGAAATCAGGCGGGGCTTTGCAGGACTGGAGGACCCACTGGCAGGACTCCTGGACATGCTGGAGGGCAGCAGTGATTGGAAGGGGAAAGGGCATTCCCTCGGGTATTACATCACCACTGAGCTGGAGCTTTGGATAAAAGAGCATCCTGCTGTTCAACAGGTTAGGAAATGAGAGAGCAGGAGAAAGGAGAGGGCAACTGATTTTAAAGTCCCTCAAGTGTCCCCAGTTTCACTCTGTTCCCTAGTCCAGCACCTTCTTGGTAGCCTCATACAAACACGGTGTGACAAGTTGTGAAATTCATACTGAGATTATGATATCTGTTGTGTGCTGGGCTGAAAGTGAAATAATATTAGAAGCAGTGATGTGAGGGCCCTGTTTCCCCTTCCAAGCTGGGATTTCCATCTTTCTAGATCAAACCACTTTGATCTTGCAGCCTTTACTGGGCTGGAGGCTTTCCCAGTGGAACTGGCATCCTGCTGCCAGGATAAAACCAATTGCAGTGATCTACTCTGCATATTCTTCCAGTTCTGCAAATAGAAGGCAGTTACTGTATGATTGCTTAACTCCTGCCATATGGTGGGGAGCTTTTTTCGTGGGGGATGCAGAAGATGGTGACAGTGTGACTTTGGCAGCTGAATGATTAGCTTTGTAACACTGGGTCATCAGATTATGTATCTGAATGTTTACCGTTCCTTATGCCTTCCTCTATTCTGACCTCCAGAGGTTTTCCTTTTTTACCTCTGAACTGCCAACTACTTTTATATTTGTGTTCTTTTGTTTCCCATTTGTCCAAATAACTCTTTTTAGGTATCAAGCTCTGCCACCGCTGGATCTGCAGAGTGCAGTGAAATGCTGCTGGCACTGAAATTCCTGTGTCGTTTGGGAACACAAGGATTAATAAGCGTATCTGTGCATCTTTTGATGATGCTTTTACTTTTCCTGCCCTTCTCGCACTCAGGAGCAAGCCTGGGAATGAAAATTGAATTCTTATGCCTGATAGGTGAGATCTCCCTTGAGGGGAGATGCTAGATTCAAAGATTTTCTGCTGGGAACTAGAGGGGAGAATCTCTGAATAGCTGTGTTAGTGAAAGGGGGCATTTTTCCAGTTTCATATTTTACTTTTGCACAAGGCCATATGCCTTTTCCAGAATAATCCCGCAAACTTTTAATGTTTTTAAATTGGATGCTGTGAAAAAAATGTGTATCATATTGTTCTGATTTCTGCTTTCAGACTCCACGGGGAAATTGGAGAATCCCTTCGCAAGGAATTGGCTTATTCCACTGTTTAAACAAGCTGCATTTTCAACTGCTGTTGAATTGTAGCCATCTTTACTAAATCTGTGTTTGATTTTTTTTATTTGATTTTTTTTTTCAGTCTGGCATCAAGCTGAAGAAGCTGCAGGCCCGTGTACTTGGAATACTAGCCCAGTGCCCAGCTAATCTTCTTGACCCTCTGATTAGCATTTACCAGCTCCATACAGCAGACCGGAACTATTTGCTTGAGCATGTCAGTCATCTTCATCACAAGGGCGATTACAAAGAGGTGGGTCATGTCTTTCAAATAAATTTACCTACCCAGCTCTCTAGTTCTCTGTTAATGTCTGTGTCCTTTTTTGGATGCATTTCAATGTGAATTCCGTTTCCTTGCAGCAGCTGCATGCTGTGAATGGTGCAGCTTAGCGTGGGCTTCCCGAGCACATGGGCAGGCTGCCTTCACCCTTGTTTTTTCTAATGGCTGGGTACGGAATGCCAGTGAATCCTTCCTCCACCCCTTTTCTGACCTTTGAAAGTAATAGGTTAATACGGTTTCATTTGGAGAATTTAAGGGGATGATTGTGTTCTTTTTTTGTTTTCCTTGTCCTTGGCAAGTAAAGAAGGGATTTTAGCAGTTGGCCGTAGACCTACTGTGCTATCTGCAGTCTGCCTGCAGCGCGGGGCGGCTGGGACGTGTTCCCACGTGATTACTCTGACCAAAGGGCTCTCAGTTTGAGGAGTTTCGAAGCCTCGTTACCATTGAGGCCCACGTTCAAAATGTTTTAGTACTCGTGTGTTTGTGTTTGAGTGGCTGACACTGGCGGGAGTTCATCAAACCCAGAATTTGAGCTGTTTTACCCATGGTTTAGAGTATTTGCAGCAACTCTGGCGTCACTGGGATGTCTTGGTAGCCTTGTGAGTGTTCTCATGAGCAAACTACAATAGAGTTAATGCCTTTTAAATTATTCTTTTAAAGGCGAAAATCGTAGGTTTGTTTTTTCTCAAGGGAAGATGGTTCACTTTGATGGTGTAGAACAGCTTGATCTTGTTCAGCAAACAAAACAAATCAAATAGCAAAATCCTATTCTTCAGTAAAGCTGAATTCCCAAGTGAGATGGTGGAATTCCATTCTTGTTGATTTCTTTGAATGCTGAAACAAGGGTTTTTCATATTTGATTAGAAGCTCGCGAGTAGCTGCTTGAAACTTACATTTTTGCTCAGTAAGTTTTTGAATATGTTTGAAAATCCTAACAGGAACGTAGTATTTGACTATATTCAAGTGTGATTTTTAAGTTCGCGACTCCAGAGATATTTGTTGATTTCATTAGAAATGCAGTTCTTTCTAGATCTGGTTTTGGAAAGCCCTAATTTTTTTTTTCTGATGGAATTGATTTTCTGTTCTTTCTTCCACAGAAAAGCTCATTTACTGGTCATTCCCAGTGTGAAGAACAGGAAACCTCAACTGTTGCTTACCCTCAGCCATAACTTTCTTCTAGTTTTGTTTTGTTGCCAGAAGGGTGAATAGAATTATTTTCAAGAATAACAGGAAATCTTTTACTGCCTTTGGGGGCTAATCATACCTAAGTGCACAGCAACTAACCCCAAAAACCCTGGAACTAGGGCTCCAAGCACTTGCAGTGGGCTGTGGCGTGTCCCTTCATCCTGCTCTTCTCTGTCTTTCGGACGGGGCAGTAAAGCAGCATCACATGCAGGATTTTTGGCTCTTGTGTCTCTCACTCTTTGAAAGGACAGAAATATTTATAAATCCTTGCTGCCGTTATTTATTTTCTTGCTGTACGTACAATAAGACGCTAGACATTTATCACAGAGCACAATTAATACGCGTTGCCAGTTCCGATGCGTTTCCTGCTGGGCCATGGAGGTCCCCGGCTCTGCCCCGTGGGTTAAGGCTCCTTTCCCTCACAGGGGTTTTGGAGAAAACCAGGTCTCGGAGATCTCTGGGGGCCACAATGGTGTTTATTTGTTCCTGAAGCGCATCTGGTCATCCCTGTACACCTCGTTTTAGTAGAGTTGGTCAAAAACCGAACTGCTTTGTGCATGGTGGCAGCCGGGAGTTCTGCAGGGAGCTGGGGGGTGGGCTGATGGCGCAGGGTGCAGGTGCTGTGCCGGTGGCAGCAGAACCATCAGCTGTGTACAGGAGGTGGTGGGCTTGGTGGAAGACGCGCTGGTGGAGGTGACTTTCTTCTGATTTCGCCCCATAAAACAGTAGCTGTGGAGAGGAGGCACCTGAGGGAGCTCTGGCCAGCGGATGGCACCAGTGCTCCCATGATGCAGAGTAAGGAGCTGAGCCAGGGAGAGCTGGAGGAAAGCGCAGGGATGTGTAAGTGGGTTTTTGAGGCCTTTTTGGGGTTTTTATCCATTCTTTTGTGAATGGAGTCTGCAGCTGCTGAGGAGCGTGGCAGCGTGGGGCAGCCTGGAGCTGCGCGCGGGGCTTCCAGCTCTGCTCCCCGCGGCCGGCCCAGCGTCAAGAGATGGAAGGACTCCACGTTCCCGTGCTGGCGAGACATGGCGGCTTTGCCCACAGCTCAGGAGCCCTCCAAGGCACGGGCCATGGCTCCACACCACGCTCAGCCCGGGCTGTCCTGGGCCGTGCTGGGTGGATGGGCCGGCTCTGTGGGGAGGGCGATGGCTGCTGGGGGGGCCGGGACAATGCGGGGATTCAGCAGACCGGGGGTAATGCAGCGCGAGCGAGGCCGCGAGAGGCCCTGAATAGCCCAGGCTGTGCTGGAGAAGAATGAGGGGTAGGCAGAAGGCAAGCTAGTGTTTCATGGTCATCTTATGTTACACTTCAGCCTTTCAAAGAGTGTCTGGGGCTGGTTGAATGAACCTCTCTTGCACTGCGAATGCGGGAGCCCAAAGACAAAGGGGACTCTTGTCACTCGCAGGCCCCTTTCGGGAATAAAAGCCATTGTCACATGAACAGGGGCAGTCTGGCAGGCTGTGCATGCTTCAGTGCCCCATGATATCGCTAAGTCTCAGCAGAAATCACATTCAGGGCCCTGTCAGCTTTGATTAGCGGGGTCTCATGACTTAATGTGCTGCGATATTTCATGTCTAAGGGTGGCGGCTGTCTTTCTGTGGGATGAATGCCCTCTATTGTCCACCGAGTTATTTTATTTACATTTTTTTAAACAGCTTATAAAGGTAAAAAGATAGCTGTGCTTAAAGAAAAAAAAATCAAATTCCTTTGCTTCTGGATCAGTAGTGAGTGCTGCTCGGGTCAGATACAGTGAAAGTTGTTTTCAGTCAGCATCAAAGTTCTCGTCTTGTTTAACAGCTTTATAGTAAAATCTGAACAGGTGGCAGTGGAGCAGGGTTTAGGAAGGAAACAATAAATAATCTTTTTAGCCTCTGACAACCAGAAATATTCTTGGGCCTGAGAGAGCTCCTACTCCAGCTCCTCCATATCGCTGACTAGCAGCATTTTTCTCCCCTTCATCAGTTTGATTCTTAAGAATATTGGGCTAAGCTGTTAGCAGGACAGGGAGTGCTTGATTTTTGAAAGATTTTGGGGGGGTTTAGTCCATCCAGATTTCCATTTTCAAAGGCAGAGTATAGTTTTTCTACTAATGTTTCATCCATTAATTTCTACAAGTAGTAGAGGTTGATTCTACACGTTGAATTTAGTTAATGTTTGCTCTTTCAATTATGACACTGTGGATTAGCTACTAAAATTCAGTTGTTTAAAATTTTTCATAAAATAGGTTGGAGTACCCAGAGAAAAAGCTCTGTAGATAGAGAATTCAGAGTCAGCACTGCATACTGCTACAGGAGTAAGGTAATAATTCAGTAGAAAGGATGGTTGACGAAAGAGTTAAACTCAAAGGAATACAAATATGCGAAGGTGTAGAAGTGCATAGTTCAGTCACCAACATGACTTTCAGTTCTCAGTGGTGATGTTTTGAACACTGATACAGGGATGCTATTGTTTGTAGTCCTGCTCCATACATGGCGCTTGAGTACACGTGGTGGATTTTTGCAAATCTGTCAATACAAATCAGTGTCAAGATTGACTGAGCATGTTAATGGACATTCATATTTTGGATTTCTTCACTTATTTAAGCTGTTCTCAGAACAGTGAACATATCTCTGATGTTGCTTCTTTCCCCCCCATTCACCACTTTAATTACAAAGGCTTGTTCAACTCTGGCTGTATTTTAAAGTGTGTGCATTTGAATTTCCTCGTTTCTTTTAAATTAAAAATAATGATTGATAAGAAAAACAAAGAAGGTGTTACAGGGGATGTCTCTCATGTGACGATCTAGCCATATGGACAGTCTGGATCTGGGGGATCTGGCAAAGGTGGGTGGCCCGTGTGCACAGGAAACTTGGGCGGTGCTCTCGAGGATCACTCATTTGGGAGGATGCACTGACCACTGCAACCAAGTTTCAAAGCGCTTTGAGTGACCGGAGAAAGGCAAGTCACAGAATTTGTTTCAGTTCCCTCTTCCCTTCACCTGAGCATACATGTATTTAAACCTTGACTTTTACTTCTCCCCCTCTGGCTTAAGTTCTTTCGGTATGAGTAACCTGTCACTACTTCATTTTGACGGTCTCACTCCATATAAAATATGTTCATGCTCTCTTGAAAGCGGACCTGGGAAATCTCACGTTTTTCTGAAGATCTTCCTGAAGACAGCTGTGTATATTGTATGCTCTTGAAGCAGGAAGTAATTAAACATCTAACCTGATGTCATGCACCATGCAGCAATGGACTCGGAGAGTTTGAGCAAAGCTGATTAGCCACGAGCTTGAAACGAGTGATTCCAAAACACAAAACAGATGTTCCCAATGATTAATACGTGGTGTCCTTTTACTCAATTACTTCTGCCATTATTATGTATCCAGGCTTTGATCGCTGTGATTTTCTTAGAGTTGACGTTGGATCCTCCTCTGCAAATTCTCGTTCTGGTGTTTGGTCTGTTCTATAGGTTTTCAGAAATTCCTTCACCATTTGTTCAGAAACGCTCCACTAAGTCAGGCACAGGCATATTTACCTCTGCGTTGTCCCAACTTGCTTGCAGCAGAGCTAAGTAATGCAGGAGTCATCAGAAACCGTTTGTGTCTGTCCTACCTCATCACTCCAAGCAGTGCTACTAGCAAAAGGTTATTCCTCTGATGCTAACCCCACCGTGGGAAAATTGCCTAAATTGTCAGTGTAGACACCACCCAAGTGCACATGCCCTTGCAGATAAGATCTTGTGTGGCTTCCTGCACTTCGTACTGTATATGGAAAGAACAGTCATTTGTAGACGAGACAGAGCCAATTGCATTCAAAACAAGCAGAGAGGATCAGGTATTGGTGCAGGGTGCTCTGGGGTTGTGTGTTCACTTCAAAACACTCCCCGTTTTCCCATACTCTTGTTTTTGCAATCGGGTGACTGGAAGAGTGGCCTGGTGCTCGTGGCTTGGCCTGAATATGTCAAGTTTGGGTAACTTCCCCCATCTTATGGTCAATGCACCTACACGCTTCTTAGATGTAATTTAACATAGTGTTGCCCGGGTTTGAGTTCTTCCCCATCCTCATCCAAACCTCTTTTGCTGTATTTTTAGGTGTTTATCCCTGGGAAACAAAACTACTGCAAAATGTCCAAATATGATTTTTCTCTTGCACCGTAATTAAATCCAAGAATGAACCAAGCTCCCGAGGACAGTCAGAAGACTCACAAACTTTGTCAGGATTTGAATCAGGCAAAGGGTCATGACCTTTTCTTCTGTACCAGGCAGTGGCTTCATCACGTACCTGTCCCGTACACACTTGGGGGATGCAAGGCAGGAGAGGGATCAACCCTTCCCATATTTCTGTTGTGATCTGGGGCAGGACAGTTTTAGTATAAGTTGAACTCTTTTACCTGTAGCCATAATGCTGATAATGCTAATTCTTTGCTGTTGTTAGACTATACACTAGAAACTCTCTATGTATGAAATGTATTTTTGTGAAAAGGCTGCTTGTGCCACGAGCCCGTGCTCTCTTTATAGTTTGAGGGAGGGTGATCAGCTGGCAATGGCTTAGCCTTCACCAGAGCTTTTCCATGTTCCTGCGTTATAGCTTTTTTTTTTCACTCTTATTGATGAGCTGGTGAAGTGGGGGAGGCATCTGCTACAGGGGATTTTTGTTGCCCTGCTGCTCCAATCTGAGTCTGAGGTTCTGCGGTTGGGATATCTCTCTAATGAGGAAGGGCCGAGAGCCCTGGGGCTGCTGAGCTGGAGCAGAGAAGCCTCAGAGGGGATCTGATCAATGCTGAGCAAGAGCTCAAGGGCCCATGGGGGGCAAGAGGATGGGGCCAGACTCTTGTCAGTGGTGCCAGCGACAGGACAAGGGGCAACGGGCACAAGCTGTAACACAGGAAGTTCCACCTCAACATGAGGAAAAACTTAATTACTGTGAGGGTGACGGAGCCTGGCCCAGGCTGCCCGGAGAGCTGGTGGAGCCTCCTTCTCTGGAGACTTCCAAAACATGGGCACATTCCTGTGTAACATGCCCTGAGTGACCCTGCTTTAGCAGAGGGGCTGGACTAGATGATCTCCAGAGGTCCCTTCCAACCCCACCGTTCTGCCATTCTGTGGTTAACATGATTGCAAGCTTCCAGCTCCCCTGGCTGGTCTTTGGGCACAGCTTGGAGAGCGCAGCGCTGCAGATGGGGGACTGGGTGTTCCTTGGCTGGGGAGGGGGATTCTCACTGGTTTTGTTCCAGCAGGCTGTTTGTTTTCTAACTGCAAAATGAGCCTGCAAATGAGGTGTTGCTTTTCTGGAGATCTTATCGCCTATAAACAGACTGTTAAAAATAGGGTCGTTTTACACAAAACTTGTTTGTGGAGCGAAACAATTCAAAACATGATAATAACAAAATCTTAAAATAGCTCGAAGTGGAGACCACAGACGCAGCTGTCAAACACTTTCATCTTTATTGCAGTTACTCATATCTCTTCTTTTATTATTCCTATTGTAAACACGCTGATTTTATCTCCATTGTCCTCGCTGTTCAGCCAGCCCATGTAACTGCCACCCGCAATCCAGCCTGGCTCGTGGCTCCGAGGACCTGCATTCACGCGTCTCCTTCCACCCTTGAGCCAAATTTGTGCATGGACGGCTGCAGCTGGCCCCTGCTCTGGGACATCTCTGCCAGCAGCACCGTTTGTCTGACCGCCCCATCACCTACGTGAGCTGGGTGATGTTAAAATGATGCTAAAAACCAACTTACGTGATTTGCTTAAAGTTCCTCTGAGCTGCAGCAGCACAGGTGTGAGCGGAGTCTGCCTGGGGTTGGAAGGTGATGTCTCTCCACTCCACGCTTTGGCTGGATGAATAATCACTGCTCTTTGGTGCTGAGTAGACTACACATCCACTAAAAGAGGAATCCCTAAGCTGACACAGCGCATGTTCATCTGATTAAGTCACGGTATGGTTAACAGAGGTGGAGATAAAACTCTGCCATTTAGATAACAGTTCTGCAATTAGGTGAACCTGAACACCCATGTGGCCATTAAAAAGCTATTAGGGAAACCGTTGTATGCTAGCATGTTAAAACTAACGGATTCCTTGTTTACTAGAAGGTACTCATGAGATCCAATGGTGAAACAAGATTTTAAGAGGTTTATTTTTTAATTCAGCAAACTGAGATAGCCGGAGGAAAAAGCTGCCAAAGCTTTGGAGACCCCCACCCTTTCTTCAGGTCCTTCCGCTTGTATGCAAGTTGAGAGTAATTACTCAGCTTGAATTTTGTGATGTTAAGCTGATAATTTGGAGAAGAGGTGCTCGATGCTTGTGGAGCAGAGTAACATATTGGCCTCTGAACAGGTGGAGTGGTTATGAAGTCTGGAGAGGTTGGGTTGAAGATTTAGCTGGGTTTGCAGTCTGCAGTCACTGCATTAATGGTACTTCCTGCTTTTGTCACTTAAAGCCCTCCTGTTGATTTCTCTTGTGGGGATGAAGCTTTGACTGCTAGTGATGCAGTGTTCATTTTGTCTTAATAAAAACCTAAAGAAGCACTCCGCCAAAACCCCCAAACCCTAAAAAACAAGCCCAAAGCAAACCAACCAACCAAAGATGTTTTCCTGCTGAAAACTCCCTCTCTGTTCTTTCTGGACACAAGATAGAACGATTTGACTTCTATGGTGTGTGCTGGTTGTACACTCAGTCTTCCATGCAGTGGATGAGGTACACGCCTGAATTTCCCAGGAGGTCACGGGAGCCACGGCTCCTGCTGGGAGCAGTGCTCCGGGCTGTTGGGGTTGGTCTGTGTTGCTTGGCTGGGTCTGCAGAACATGGGGTTCCAGGGCTGAGGTCAGCTGAGGTGTTGTTTGAATGCTAGGAGAGAGCACAGAAAATGTGCCTCAAGGTGTGCTCCTACTCCCGCTGAGGTTCTTCTTCTGGTTAACTTTTTCTATAAAGGTTTCATGCAGGTGAAGTGTAATGGGGAGGTTTGCATTTGCCTGTGTTTTTTACTGCACTACATTTATTTACCTATTCTAACAAATTGCACAGTTCTAAAATGCAACTGTTTTGACTAACAAACCCATCATTTTAATGATCTTTCTCTCCAAGCAAAATCAATCACAGATAGTGGAGAAACCCACTGAAGGGAAGGGGTGTTCCTCTAAGCCCTCGCACACGGGTTTTATCCTCGTCTGAGTAAAGAGGCATTTGTGAACTGAGCTGGTGACATACTCTGCTGTTGCTCAGAGTTACCTGCATGCTGCAGTGGGGACAGAGATGTGTTTTCAAACACTGTTTACAACCATTTGGGGAAATACAGCCTCACTTTGCTGAGTAATTAGAAGGGAACTTCACGTAAACCATCCTTGTTCCCTGCTTTGCCATGAATTACATCAGTGCTCACAGGTAAATGTGCTGGAAGGCTCCTTGCTCTTAATCCTCTGGTTACTCGAACAACGCACTGTATTAAAGAAAGTCTTTATATGCTTGTTCTGTATTTGAGATCCAAGTATTCTCACACACTACAGAAATTAGACACTATTAACTACTTAAAATCCTAATTAGTTGAGCAATGCACAGTCAGATCTCAATACGTTTCTGTAATCGCCAAGCTGGGTTGGGAGAGACGGCGGCTGAACCAGTTCTTCTCGCAGTCTGAGTTACCACAGCTCCCCATGGCAGAGCTTCCCTTTCTGCGGAAGATACTGGTTTGGCGTTGATTTGTGAATGTGGCAGGACCTGGCTTATCAAAGATCTGTAGATACCATGAAAGGGAGCAATACCGTTCTTTCTGGTGGTGCTGAACTGGAGCACTTCCAGGGGTGCGGAGCTACGCAGAAGTCATCAAAACTAAGACTGCTTGATTTCAGGGGCTGTTAAATATTGAGTTGCTCTCACAAAATGCAACCGTTTGACAAAATTTAAAAGGCACAACAAGATGGATAATGTTAACTCAGAAAGGGGTGGTAAATAAAGTGGTTTCTACAATTACATTGATAGAAAATACCCTTTTTAGCTGATGTTGCCCTAGCACTTTACTTTCTCTTTCTGCCAGCCAACTTGATCTTTTTTTGCTCTTTTTTTGCTCCAGGGTATGCTGCTGCTTGGAATATGCAACTCTGCCAGGAGTTTTTCTAATGTGGAATGTATGTGGCCAAATGTTTATATGATTTGTACTAGAAAATCTGACAGAAATAATTAACACATTAGAGATTTGTATAATAGCCTTTATACTTCACTTTGGAATAATGCCCGTTTATCCACTGCGGTGTTCTTCTCCTAAACACAACTTTTTTTGTATTTTCTAGGCAGCCATACTGAGTATTAAGCTAAAGTTGCAGCCAGCACGGTTTCAACAAGGGCAAATCCTGCTGACCAACCTAGTGGCCTTCTATGACAGAGTGACTGCATCAGGGAACAAGGGAAGAGCTACAGATGTCATCTATCTGGACTTCTGTGAGGCCTTTGACACAGTCCCCCACAACATCCTTCTCTCTAAATTGGAGACATAGGGATTTGATGGGTGGGCTGTTCGGTGAATAAGGAATTGGCGGGATGGTAGCATGCAACATGTAGCAGTTAATAGCTCAATGTCCAGATGAAGATCTGTGACAACTGGTGTTCCTCTGGGGTCCGTAATGGGACCAGTGCTGTTTAATATCCTCAGCAATGACATAGACGGTGGTATCGAGTGCACTCTCAGCAAGTTTGCAGATGACACCAAGCTGAGTGGTGCAGTTGACACACCTGGGGGATGGGATGCCTTCCAGAAGGACCTGGACAAGCTTGAGAGGTGGGCCTGTGTGAACCTCATGAGGTTCAACAAGGCCAAGCACAAGGTCCTCCACACGGGTCAGGGCAACTCCCAGTATCAATACAGGCTGGGAAGTGAAGGGATTGAGAGTAGCCCTGCTGAGAAGGACTTTGGGGTGCTTGTAGACAAAAAGCTGGATGTGAGCTGGCCATATGCACTCACAGCCCAGAAGGACAATCGTATCCTGGGCTTCTTTCAAAAGAAGTGTTGCCAACAGGTTGAGGGAGGTGATTCTGCTGCTCTATTCCACTCTGGTGAGTCCCCACCTGGAGCAGTGTCCACCTCTGGAGTCCTCAGCATGAATGCACTGGAGTGGATCCAGAGGAGGGCCACAAAAATCATCAGAGGGCAGGAACACCTCTCCTACGAAGGCAGGCTGAGACAGTTGGGGTTGTTCAGCCTGGAGAAGAGAAGAGAAGACTCCAGGAACACCTCATTGCAGCCTTTCAGTATATTAAGGGGGCCTACAGGAAAGATGAGGACAGTTTCTTTAGCAGGGCCTGTTGCAACAGGATGAGGGGTAATGTGTTCAAACTGAAAGAGGGTAGCTTCAGACTAGATGTAAGGAAGAAATGTTTTACTCTGAGGGCGGTGAAACACTTGAGCAGGTTGCCCAGATTGGTAGTAGAAGCTCCAGCCCTGGAAAAATTCAAGGTCAGGTTGGATGGGGCTTTGAGCAACCTGATCTAGTTGAAGATATCCCTACTCACTGCACAGAGGTTGGACTAGATGATCTTTAAAGAACCCTTCCAACCCAAACCATTCTACAATTCTATGTTAAATATGTTATGCTAGAGGCCCTACCACTGTTGCCAATGGGCTCAGCCTTGGCCAGCAGCAGGTTCGTCTTGGAGCCAACTGGCATTGGCTCTATCTGACATAGGCGAAGTTTCTAGTAGTTTCTCGCATAAGCCACCCCTGTAGCCCCACCACTACCAGAACCTTGACAGGCATATTCTGAACATCAGTTTGAGTTCAAAATCTGTATTTTGAAAACTGTTTACTCCCGATTAAAAAAATCACAGTGATAAAAATCTACCTCAGTCATTGAAAAAGTATATTAGTAATTGCTCTTGCTAGCAAAAGTGTCTTATTTTCAGCCTGTATTTATCCAGGCCAAATTTTCAGCTTTTGTTATTTCAAATGTCTCTGCCTGCTACATGAAAGGGCTCTCCTTATCAGTTTTTCTCAGTTTATACACCCCCACCTCATGACAGAAATTATCAGTATTTTAAAAGTGCAAAACATCGGACTTTTTTATGGCTTTATATTGCTCCATTTTCATTATTCCGATCCTTAACATTACCCAATAACATGTTAATCCATCTAAATTCACTAACCAGTTCCTGTAGCTTTCCACATTCCTTATTTTGGAATAAAGGTCTAAGATATGTCACCTTTTTTATTATTACTTATCATACTATTTAATTTAAACTAAGATCACTTTTGATAATTTCATCCAGGCTTATTTTCTTTGAGTATGTTTTCTTGAACTCCTCATAATTGCCTAAAGAAGCTTCTCTTCTTGGTGATGAGGCAGTTATTCAGCTAATAAATTAGGTGACTACCATATTCAGAAATAACAGGCCTTCAATTTGTAATAGTTTTTAATGGAATAATACAATTTTCACAACTAGCTATCTAAGAGTATTACTTATATGGCTATCTATATTGAAAATTCAGCCTCAAATGTCTACAGCAGACTTCCAGCTCCATCACTGAATAATTTTTTCAAAGTGATTTTGATGAAAGCAGAGCCCTGCTCTCAACACTTCTTCTACCTTTTTATTTAAAATAAATCCATCTTTGACAAATACTCCTACCCCACCAGTTTTATTATTTCCATCATTTTCTATGCAATGCACATACCCAGTACCTTTAACATTCACTGCAGATGCTCTTCTACATCTTGCTCTTGTATTTCAATTTCCTTCAATTCTTGCAAAATATTCCACATCTCAGAACACATACCCCTCTACTTTTCCTTGGTATTTTCCTGCTTATTCGGGCTTATTACTTTCCTGTCTATACCATCCTTTCATCAGTGCTATGCTAACAGCACCTGTTCAACAGAATATCCCCCTAATATCCTTATCTTTTCAGAATTAGTGCTTCTATTAGTCTCTTGAAAGCCCAGTTTTTGTACATGTATCCTTTACATCTCTGAGTATGTGACCTTTCACATTAGTGCACTGATACACAATTACTTACCCAAGCCCTGATTATAGGGCAATTACATCCACATTTCTCTAGGTATCCAATTTGTCTATGTCCATGAGCAATCATCCTCAGCATTCTTAAAAATTCTGTCAGTGGTGACTTTCCTCAAACTTCACTCCATTAGAGTTGTAGATCTGTGATGATTATTCTCTATTTTTAATGAAACTTTAAGATTGATCAGTCATGTTTCACCCAATGTCATAATACATAACATTGGACATGACACATAATTGGAAAAAACGTGCTGTACATTCATAGGGACACGGATATATTAATAGTAGCCTAAGTTGTGAAAGATGGAACATTGTGCAGCCAGAATTCTTTCCTTTAAAAAGTAAAGTTGAAAAATAACAGCTAGTTTGATAGAGGACTGAGGCTAAGACAGTGTGGTTATAAAATCAGGTAGCCAAAAGCTAACGTTATAGTGAGAATAATACTGCTTTATTAATACATCAACAGTCCAAGGTTGTATCTGTAACTAAAGGAATTTATACTACAGATAAGAGACTTCATTTGGTAACTACTGTTACTTCACACTAAGCAGAAGGTACCTTAATACTAGTTCCTTTATGCTCCAAACACCCCGAAGTATATTATATAAATTGAGTTAAAGACTATTAAGATTAATAAAGATAGCAAAGGGTACCAGTTAAGAAATCGCTATAACTCATGGATATTTGAATGGGACAAACAGAAGATGACAGTGTGGTTTTCTCCTATTAAATTTCAGTATTGCCTCTGACATTTCAATTTTCATTTGGCTCTCCTTTATCATCTCCCTCAGCTAACTGCATGTTTAACAATGAAACCCCTTACCTCTCTCTGAGATGATGAAATTCTGTGTCAACATCAGGAAGAAAACAAAATTCTGCTCTCGTATTCAACACCAAAAGGTCCAGGTTCAAAACAAAGAATGTCGCTATTGTATCTGAGCTTCATAATTCAATAGTAAAAATGTTCTGTGGGATATTACTGCTTTGGAAGATAATTAGAATTCCAGTTCAATAACCTTGTTGTACAAGTACTGACATGTACACTAAAGATGTGGAATTTGACACCTGATTTTATCCACATAATTGAAGCAGACTAAGATGAGTGTACTACAGCCTGATTTGTTTTTTCTATCTGTTAAATACCTGCTGTATATGGAATAAAAAAAAAAACTTCACATTTACTTACTCACAAAAAGACCGAGTTCTTGCCCTATCAAGACTCAGTACATACCTGGAAAAATGAAGGTAAGTATTACACTAAAATTATTCTGTGCCCATCTAAATCCATTTGACATATCAGAATAAACTCTTCTCTCTATTTTCTCTCAATTTACTTCTAAGTTTTATGGGGATAAGAGAAACAGAATTACCTTTTCTTTCATCCTCACCTCCCAGCTAATGATTACAAGGAATCCTAGTGGAGACAATTTATTCCCTCATATTTCCATCATGTTGGACTGGGTCCAGAGAAGGGCTGCAAAGATGATCAGAGGGCTGGACCACCTCTCCTTTGAAGACTGGCTGAGAGAGTTGGGATTGTTTGGCCTGCAGAAGAGAAGGCTCCAGGGAGCCCTTATAGCGGCTTTCCAGTACCTAAAGGGAGCCTACACAAAAGCTGGAGAGGGACTTTTTACAAGGACATGTAGCAATAGCACAAGGAGTAATTGCTTTAAACTGAAAGAGGGTAGATTTAGATCAGATGTAAGGAAGAAGTTCCTCACTATAAGGGTAGTGAGACACTGGAACAGGTTGCCCAGAGAAGTTGTGGATGCCATCTCCTTGGAAGTGTTCAAGGCCAGTTTGGATGGGGCTTTGAGAAACCTGGTCTAGCAGAAGGCGTCCCTGCCCATGCCAGGGGCTTTGGAACTAGATCATCTTTAAGACCCCTTCCAACCCAATTCATTCTATGACTCTATGATTCCTTTGCCGTCTGCTGCATCAAGCAGTTGAGGGAAAAAAAAAAAAAAAGTAATGCAATGCATCTGTCATACATTGAGAATTTAAGGAAAAATATGCTGGAAGACCTTTCTTGTTGTCTAAATGTTTGCAGTAATTCAATTAAGTGAACATGAAGGCAAAGACTGACAACAAACTTCACAAGATTCACATGTGATTATATTATGACAGAGAAAAATTACCATTCAACATCTTCAGGGTAACAGTCAACAACATAACAGAACTAAAAAATTCTGGGAAGCAAACAATTTGTCAGAAGCTTTCAAAAGGAAATACTTGGTTTGAGATTGCATCTCTCTGTTCTACATAAACAAAACAATTCTGGATTGTTGCATTGTTTATCATATAAGCAGCTCACAGACTTATATGGCATTCCTTTGATGGGCAGTGCCAAATATTTAACAAGTAATTAAGTCCTCCACCTCTGCCTTCACAGTTCAGGAAACAAACTCAAAGAGAATAAATTATTTTACTTAGTTTGATCCAGAATGCATGTGGCAGAAAAGTGCTGGCAAGGTTTTATATATTCCATGTTTTCAACACAAGATTCTTCCAAATATTTACACTTAATAGTTACATACAAATTGTGCTTTGACTATAGAAAGACAAAATTGCCTTCCTACTAGCTGCAAAGTTTGATCTATAGTAATGCAGTCTTCCTTCCTATATTCCTCTAGAAAACATACAGTCCTAAGGAATAATTTTAGAATCTTATGCAGTTTTTCAAAATTTTAGCTAGGGGAAGAAGAGAACTGGGTTGAGTTAAATTTGCTCAAAATACACACTTCCAATGCATTTTCTACAGTAACAGTAAAAATATCTATGAATTATTCTTTAATAATCTCCTACAGACTCAAGATCAAATTTTTAAACAAACATGGCTGGTTTATATCTACAATTCTTTCTTGTTGTATCTACAATTCAGAAGATCTTAGTTAAACAAAGCAAACTGTAATTGCCTTTTAATGATTTATTATAGATTTCCCACTGTCCTCAAAAAGCAATACTGCACATAAGAAAAAGAGATTGTAAATAGAACATTAAAAATCTACTCTGGCATAGAAAATTATTTTTACCACTTCCAGAAAACCATTGCATTTTATTGCTGTTATATTTAGCTTGCTATGTTAAGTTTTAAAAATTGCATAAAGCAGATTTTTGCCATCTTGACAAAATGCACTTGATCTCTGGTTCATGTCTTCTATTTACCGAATTATTTTATGGGCTTACCCCCAATATCTGGGCGAAGCTTATTGTCATATCCTTGAAGTAAGGAGTCCAGTATGTGAGTTACATCCCCACCATGAATCTTTGGTGCAAGGACCCATGTTTTATTCACCATTAGATCTTCATCATCCTCATCATCTGCTTTATCAGCTCTGTGGTGAATGAATTTTAAAAAAAGCAATGTTAGGAAGAATAAACCCAAACAGTGAAACTAAATACACAAGAGGTGAAGAAGAAAGTGATAAAATATTGAACACTGTTTACAGTACTTTATGAAAATCCAGATGCAGCCTAGTGCCAACAGAAAGAGGCAGGCCCTTATTTAAAACACCAGCATTTTGCTTTATGGCTGCAGAGAGTGTAAGCTAATAAATATGTCAAGAGAGGCATTAAGACATCATCCATACAGAAAAACTCAAGCCATGAGTCAAACCCATAAAAGCAGCAGTAGGCATGCTCTTACTGTCAACCTTTTCCTGTTTTAAAACACAAAATGTAATTTCCAAGCTTTTCCTTACATGTATTTAATTTCCAAACCATGGTATTAATATTTCTGAGTTGCCTAATCATGGCAATAAATACATCTTGGTGTCAAGAACATTAACAGAATCTCCTTCCTAGTAGCCTCTGTTCTAACTATGGTATAAAATAAATAAGACTTGTATACCTGCACGACTCCATTCAAATTTTAAGAAAGAAAACAAACACTGCATCCATGTGCTATGACAAAACATTCAGAGAAGCTGCAGTCAGGTGTCAATTATGTATCTGCAGGTGTATGTGGTACAGTTAAAATGCTGTATCATTTCTTTCAGTCGAGAAGATCATTTGCTAGCTACCTATTTTATCAAGATGAAACAAATCTACAAGGAAAACACACATTCATTTATTGCCTATCTTTTAATTAGATTAGCAATATATAGTTAATCACCAAGTCATTAGAAAGAAATTGCAATACCTTAGTTGCACCTGTAGATTCACTCAGATATCACTGAAAGGTCAAAGAACGCCTGGAAGTTGTTTTCTTGCTATTTGAATCAAATGAGTGTGGACTGAAGTATTCCTTCAGCACTAAAGTTTGCAATCTATATTACTCATCCAGCTTATTTCAGGGAACTGCTATGGGCTTCAAGTCAACCAAAGTGCATCTGTCTGACAGCAGTAACTCTGACAGTCATAGAACGTATCTTCACAAATGGACGCTGGCTAGCAATTATTACAGAACATATGCAATTCATATAAATAAGTTCCAATGTTACGCTTATGTAGGATAGATATTCGTACATTAAATTACTGTCCTTGTACCAATTTGTATTGTACATCAAAACTTAAAATGTTACTGCTATATTAAGAGAAAAGGGGTTTAAGAGCTTCTAAATTATAGACATATACTGCCCTCAAAACTAATTGTTGAACGTTTCAGTAAATTTCCTACAGGAATGAAGATCACCAGCATGTTACATGGGGAAACAACACTACACCTTCAGGAAGAACAACAGAAAAAGTCAGGAAAGGTCAGAGATGGAGTAGGCATGCCTAGCTTTTCTTGCACTCTTGTGGGAATGCACCAAAACAGTTTATATTTGTGAGACCCTGCATCACCTCTCAGATAACACTAGCAAGTCTCACTGAAAATCAAAAGTATCATGGCTGTGGAAACTGCTCAGTGGTTTTGGCATGCCTGCTTAATTTTGGAAGTGCAGCAGGGAGCTTGCCACAGCTCAGTAGATTCTCAGAGGATGAACAAAAGTCACTGCTTGGATATCACAACTTTCATATGTAGCTTGCTGTAAACAAGTCACCAAGAGTCTATTACAGCTTAAAGTAATATGCACTCTAAATATAAGGGTCACTGACAGCTTCCCCTGTAACAGTCTGAAAAGCACTTTCATTCTTTTAAATTTAAATGCACCATAAAATACTTAATCTTCACTGCACTACATAGACATTTCTATAATGTCAGATATTAAATATTTAACATTTCCCATTAGCAGGATCCCAGTAACGGGAGCACCCGCAAAGCTACCTATTACAGAATCACAGAATTATTGAGGCTGGAATAGACCTCCAAGATCATCAAGTCCAGCCTATGACCCAACACCACAACATCAGCTAGACCATGCCACTGAGTGCCATATCCTATCTTTCCTTAAACACCTCCAGGGATGGCGACTCCACCACCTCCCTGGACAGTCCATTCCAGTGTCAAATCACCCTTTCCGTGAGGAAGTGCTTCCTAACATTCAGCCTAAACCTCCCCTGACACAGCTTCAGGCCATGCCCCCTCATCCTGTCACTAGCTGCCTGGGAGAAGAGCCTAACCCCCCACCTGACTACAACTTCCTTTCAGGTAGTTGTAGAGAGTGATAAGGTCCCCCCGAGCCTCCTCTTCTCCAGGCTGAACAACCCCAGCTCCCTCAGTCTCTCCTCATATGACTTCCCCTCCAGGCCCTTCACCAGTCTCATCGCTCTCCTCTGGACCTGCTCCAGCACCTCAGTATCTTTTTTGAAGTGACGGGCATCTCCTTCATGTTTCATTACCATGTGGATTTTTTATACATATGTTTTTGGTCTGCTTGCACTTTATGTAATGTAATTAGTATATAAATTAGCTTACAGTTGCTAAGAGTGCAGAGGCAATCCCAGCCTTTCCCTAGGGGCATCAAGATGATGAGTAAAACTTAATTTACAAGAAACGCTCTAAAGAAAGAGACATGGCCACGACAAAACTGCCCTTTTCTTCTTCCTCTTTTTGTGCTCCATTCCACAAACGACCCAAAGTACAGTGAAAGAACCAGAGCTCTGTACAGACCCAGGGCACCTGACTCTCAGGATCAGCTCAATTATTTGCAAAGAATGTGAAGTGATGATGGCACAATTTTGTCCTGCTTTAATATTCTTTCCATATCACCATTAAGAACAGCATAGATTTAGCGAAAAATTAGAAGTTCAAGAGGTCAGGCCACTCCTAACCAAACCCAAGAGGAGTTATAACCATGCCACCTCCACTTGCAGTGACTCGAGTATCTTGACATTTTTAAGAGTCCTTCATTTTATTTATAGATTCATGGGACAACTCAAGTAGGAAGGGATCATAAGAGGTCCCTAGTCCAGCCTCCTGCTCAAAGCAGGGCCAGCTATGAGGTCACAGCAGGTTGCTCAGAGTTTGATCAGGTTGGGTCTTTCAGACCTCCAAGGATGGAAACTGCACAAACTCTCTCAGCAACTTGCTCTCCATTTCTCTCTTTTCTGCTATTTACTATATTTAAATAAACTTTAAATTAACAAGGAAAAAAAAATACAAATATAAATCCGCTTCAGATTTTCACTTTCTGTCTTGCATTATTGGAGGATGTCTGGTCCTTCTCCAATTTTAAAACTTTGAACTAGAAATAGGTATACAGACGAGGACACCAACAGCTTACAGAAAGCTATTAATAATGCAGTTTCAGGGGGAGAGGGAAAAATTCCATCCCAGCATCCGAGAGCTTTTCTTGCCACTACCAAGTAAATACATTTAAGAAGGCACTTTTATTAGAGGTGGTATCCCTTTACTTAGTGTCTGACAAGAGTCTTGGCTTAAAATGTGTATTTCCTACTATTTACACAGAACTATCTTGTTTTATCTAGAAAATATTGTACACTGAAAAAAGTGCCAACTGCTAGAAGATAAATACACTAGACTTCCATATCAGTACACTAGGCTATTGCAGTTCATTAATCCATTAGATAAACCAGCAAAGAAACCAATGCAAATCAGAAATGAATATAACAAAATGTGAGGAACGGGACAATCACTGTTCCAAGGAGCTATTCTTACTCTCTCTATTCCTATCTTACTGGCCTCTTCAGAGATGATTGACTGTGATTAACCCATCTCGCTACCAGAATACCATCTTTTTAACCCCTCTTTAAAATGTGCCTAACACTACTGAACATGCAATAAAGACTATAATGTCTCAGTATTGTTGATGGCACCAAGTTCCACACTTTTGATTCCTAAGCTGTAGTCACTGACACGCAGACACAGGACTGAGATAAGAAAGGAATGATGCTGGCTGGAGAAAGGAAGTGACCAGAATATATAGAAAGTCTTCAGTACGCCCTCCAGTGAAGAGCACACAATACTTGCCAGTTTGAATTCTCAATCCAGACATTTTAGGAGGAGTTCCATAAAATTCCCCCAGAAGAGCACCGAGACACATAAAGGAAACAGGGCAGACATTGTGTACATATTCATTTCTAGGAATAGGAATGATTGATCTTTGTCATACTTAAATAGATTTGAACTACTCTGTTTCAAAGGTAGAAATCCTTTCAGATTTATGCAGTTGGCAGGATCAGCTGAGATGGTGTTAACTGGATCTAACTGAGGTTGTTTGACTATGTTCTTTAAAGAAACATTCACTTAGGAAAACAAGATCTTTCAAAACTGTTGATCTTTTATTCACATTGCAAAGCCTCACACTGCAAAGTCCAAACCCTGGAAAAAAAGCTGGAATGGAGTAGAAAGACAGAGAAAAGCCAGAAAACTTCATTCCAAACCAGAAATTCAGGTATACCATTCTAGTGGGTCTGGCTGAGCTGGTTTTCCACATAGCAGCAGTGTTTCTGTGCTGGGAGCTAGAAGGGTGTTGATAACACCCTCGTGTTGTGACTGCTCCTGAGCAGTGCTCGCACAGCACCAAGGCTCTTCCCAACATTCACCCCCCCAGTGGGATGGG
>JAVSBS010019555.1:0-12466 GCA_033124195.1 Coracias cyanogaster | reverse complement strand
GTCTTGGAGCCCTGCTTCCCAGGGAGTGGCCAAACATCGCCTACTGATGGGAAGTAGAGAATAACTTTGTTTTCCTTCGCTTCCGTGCGTGGATTTGCTTAGCTTTGCTTCTACTATGATTAAACTACTTTTTGCTTCTCATCTTATTTTCCTCCCCTTTCTTTTTGCTCTGCTGAGGAGGGGAAGGAAAGGGGAGGTGATAGAGAGGCTTGGTGGGCACCTGGCGCTCAGCCAAGGTTAACCCACCACAACCGTTCAAATATTTAGCAACAGTTAAGTTGGGCTGAGCACCTTTTTACCTCTCTGCAGTTAAAATAACAAACACGTGAAGATTAATGTCACTTAACTCCACCCACACTTTAACAGTAGTATTTTCCTCTCTCTCTCATAACCCCAGGAAGAAAGGCAAACTTAATTAAAGAGTAATTCTTTTCCTTTCCAAGTTCATCTAAAGGTTATTTCACTCTACACATAACATAATACTTGATCCTTTCTCCATTTACTGTAAAACATATTTCTTTTTGAACAAAGTTCACTTACTAGGTCTTTTTCAGAATGACTGAAGAGATGATAATTTAGAACAAAAATATGACATAAAACATTAGAACATTTCTATTTCATGGCACGATGCTGTTTTACACCTGTTACTGCAAGTGTTAATCTTTATTTTAATGCTTTTATAAATAAGAAAGACTTAACTTCTTAACACACTTGTTGTATATAACACTTCAGCTAGCCTCATAATCTCAACAGTAAACTGCGTGTATACACTTAACAGTAATAAGGCAAAAAGTGCCCTAATTATGCTCTCTGTCCTTCAACTAATTGGAGACATTACCATGACTAATAAATCCCTGAGCACAAGTGACTAATTACTAAATGAGTCTTTTCAACATCAGGCAACATGCTCAACTTCAGACATTAATATCACAGGTCTTTGTTCTCCTTTATATATGAGAAAAAACAGTCAGGTGAGCTTTAAGTTGCAATTAACATCTGTCAGGATATGTAATGAACTGGAAAAAAAATGGATATAGTGAGAATGCTCCTACTTCTACCTGCATTCTGTGTATCAAAGTATTACATGTAGAGGTACATGGCTAGCATAGGTGGGAGTATGTAAACACAGCCAAGTCCCAGGCTCCTATTCCCACCCCACAGAAGGGTATCTGTAGATGGGAAACCTGCAGATTTCTGGAGAAGCAGTAGAGTCTGGACAGGGAATGTTAGTTATCTCCACTGACACTTCATGCCTGTGCACGAGCAACTCAATCAAACCCTCAGCAGCCGTGAGGTTTAAACAACCCCACACAGTGGCTTTGTCTATTTGGAGATAAAGTGATCCTTCTGTACACGGAATACTCTGATCATTTAACAAATAAGAAGCAAGTGTTTCAGATAATTTCTATGCTGGAAGAGCTGAAAGGAACATACCATCTTCCTTTTTGCCTTACACATGCAAATGCAAACAATAAGACTAATTGTGATAGTTCATTTAGCTGAGGATGTTCTCCAACACCAGCCAAAAGCAGTTGCTTCAGGACATTTAATGATATAGGAGCAGGGCACAGCAACACTTATCTAAATCGTGAAATATCCTTAAGACAGCTGTTATTCACTGGCTGTACTTCCCAGCATATTATATTTATGTCCTTTGTCCAAGTATAACACAATTTAACCTTTATTTTCCAGTGCTTAAAAAAAAAAAAAAAAAACCAAACCTTGAACTCTTTCTCTCAACTTTCAGACAAAATGGTAATGCTTCCCAAATTGTAAACAAGGGAGATTACTTTATTAGCAACAATACAGCTCCAGAGGTTTGACAAAAATACTGGATTAAACCATACAATGCTTCATAAGGTGTCAGTTGAGACAGACAAGGTTTCCAGGGAAGGTTTCCAACTGATCAGACATCTAAGCAGACACTACCTTATTCCGCAACACTGAACATGGTATGCTTGTATGTGGTAAAGTAGTGTATTTCCTGGCCCCATCAATGAGTGTTCAGAGGTCATCTGACCAAGCCAAAATTCATACATGAAAAAAGACCTAAAGCATTGCTGAATAAACAAAACATGGTCACTGACAGCCCAACATCCAGATTCAGACACTTTTACAGGGGCTGATGATGAATCTAATGCAGAAGCTAAAAAATAAAGTACTTAGGCATGTGTCATGTGAGTGATCAAGGCATAACACCAGGTACAGATGGAAATCTGAACTCTAGAAGGATAAGTTTAATCAGTCTAAGACAGAAGAAACTTCCTTACAGAGAGAGCAAAATGCAATTTCAACATGGTAGGAATAAGTAATTACACTTATGTCAGCAATTTAAAATACACGTTTACATATTTCCTTGGATCTTCCCAAGATAAAAAAGAGCCTCAGACAGACTTGTGGTATCCTTCAGAAGTTGAAAAAGCATTGAGACATACACAAATATTACTTATTTTTAGCAGCAGCAATAGCAGCAGGACCACATAGTCATGACCACTAGAATAGGACATAAATACATTTTTCTTCAAAAGATTTTCTTGAAAGCTTACTTTCACTGCTAGCTGTCAGCAGTGGTGGGTTTAAACATCTCTTAAGATTTATCTTCCAAACTTGATGGGCTGACTTCATACTCATCAGTTCTATTACATTTCTGCAGAAATGAACTCTCTTTTGCATTTTATCATCAGCTTCTTCACTGATATGCTTCATTCATCGCAGAAAATTTCTGGGAAAAAAATCATAACCGCAAGGAAAGCAGTTACTGAAAATATGTCTCCAGAAATTGTTAAGCCTGTGGGATACAGTCACTGACAAACTCCTTCATCTTCATTCTTCCTAAACTGGCTTAGACACTCTCTTGACAAAAATGTTTTAGCTTCCCCCCCACCTATTCCATCTCAGATGCTTTTATCAATCTATTTCCCCCTCCTTCTGCCTTGCCAGACTTTGATATATTCTTTTGTGTATCAAAATGTATTTCTCTCTCCCACCAAAGTATGTTTTACTTGTTCCCTATAACTTTTTTCCAGTGTATCTACCACATACACTTAGGTTGATCCTTCTTCTGGATACACATACTGTCTTGTGCTGTTTGCCTTCTCTAATCTCATATTTGTCTGTCTATTTATAATTTCCTGCCCTGTTTCATCTTTCCCTTCTCCTTCCTGAGTTTTTACTGAAAGGATAAATCTAGACCGTAAGTTAGCTGTAAAATTATGATGGAAAAGTGTGGACAAAATATTAGATATTCAGAGAGAAATACTAGATTTTTAGGTTAAGCTACATAAAGAAATTTGCTTAGTATTAAATAAGTGGTGCTTTGTTTCAAAAAAAATGAACAATCATAGCACTAACAGAATAAAAGCAAGTACCTCTGCTGTTCACTCCCTGTAATGAAGTGTTACCTACATATTCAAATGTTTAGACTATCAAACTTGTGATATCTTAATACATATCACAAGCATCAGGTGATCAAGATCTTTTGAGTCACTACAGCTTTGAAGTACATCTCTGAAAGGTAAACATTTTCTCCCACACACAATAACTTCAGTACAATTAAATTTAGTCCCAGCAAGACCTTCACTTATAAGCATTACCACATTTCTTATAAAATGATCTTCAAAATCTCTGTGATACTAACATAACAAAAACTAAATCGAACAGAAATTACTGAACAATACAGACAGACTGAACACTTAATAAAGGCACAACCTGACTGCAAAGAATATTTATAGAAATGTGAATTTTTAATGTTAAGAACAGGTATTATTAAAGATGTGTTCCAGAAGAACAATTTTGTTCCAAGAGCTGCACAAATTGCTCTCCTCCAAGTCAACTTTCATACAGTGTTACATACTATTTGAAATTACACTGGTCAGATTTGTTATTACTTCAAATGGCTTTTAAAGATCTTAAAAAAATATCTCCTGGACTCAAAACATCACAGACATTCTTTATTTGCCAGTTTTCCCATATAATACTGAGTTAATCTTCTCTCCTTGAAAGTTCATCCAAATATTGATATGGTCAGACCAGTATAAGTGCTGCCTCTACTCCTCTCAAGTTGCAGTCCAGAAAAAAATTCAAATTTTCCACACATCTCTCTATCCAAGTACAGGTAATTCTCTGTGCCAGTTCAGAGCTGCTGGATTCTCAAATGTATTCAGCTTGATTAGCATAGTGATCTCACTTGGACCATCTCAGTAAAAACAGCTCTTTACTTCCATATGTGGTCACAAAAATATTCTTCCCAGTTTTGCAGACCTGACGGGAACAAGTATGTGTTTCTGGGCTCCTTGCTTTTATGCTACATGGTAGAGTGCCATGCTGTCCACCAAGAACTCCACGTCCTTCTTGGCAGAGCTGCCCCCCAGACAGCTAGTCTCCACCCTGTCCTGCTGAAAGGGTTCTCCCACCCAGGTGCAGGACTTAGTACTCATCCTTGATGAATTTTATAACCTTCTCCACACTCCACTCCCCCAGCCTCTCCAGCTCACTCTGAACAGCAGCCCTGCCTGCAAACATATGAACTTGCTAAAAACAATCTTTCAACATGGAAAAAAACAAATTGTCTTCAGGAAAGGCTGTGCTAATGTCATTATTCCTGATGCTGTGAACAGTTCTTGTTCCACCCCAGGCAAGAAAGGAAATAGGACACACTTCTCACTTCTTTCCTCACATTCTGATTACAAACTTGCAGAATATGTTATGTGTTCTGTTTTGACTTATAAAAACTGGGTAACTTATTGATTATAACACCTACATTTGCAGTGTACACCCATCTCTTCCTCTGTTCTGAGATAATCATTACTACAATATCTTAAAGCAGTTATTTGCCTAGGAAAGTACTTGAAAGTGAGCATTATCTTCAGTAAGTAGATCCTTACTTTTTTCTAGTACAAACCTTTCTAACGTTAGATGAAAAAATAGTAGGAGTCCTTATGCCAACTATATTTTAGTCTTAAGAGATCAAGAGCATTTTGTCATTCCGAAATTTATCAACAGATACACATGTTCCTTTACAAAACATCTTCTAAGGAAAGCCTCCCAGTCATTGCATGCAACAAAAAATAAACTTTATCAGGAAGATAAAGCAGGCCTTAGGATAATCTGTACTGTCTTGACAGAAACTGAACCCTAAACCTACTAAAATTCTTAGGGAGATCTATTTCAGACGGATTTGAATGAAACCTAGAACTGTAAATTAGTAAGTTTTACCTTAGTTGATAAGTTTTACCTTCTTTGTGGGTCTTTCGGCACATTATGCAATCAAGTCATTAAAATATAAACAGTCATATTCCAGTGTTCAACCCAACCAAACAGCAGAGAATAAATTAAGGTTCAGAGAACAGAAGATAAAAGAATAACAAGGGCAAATTATAGAGCCTAAATAGGTACAACTGAAAAGGGACACACAGTATTAAATCAAAGACAAAATATCCCCAAAATGTTAAGGAAGGACATGTTGATGAAAAGGCATCATCTCTCTGGATATCTGAAACATGTACTAATGATGGCAGTATCAGATCGGGGAGTTTCAGACTAGAATCATCACACAAAAACGAACACACAAATGCATGTGCCACGTGTCAGCACCCCATTCAAGAGACTGCAAATCTCTATCTACACTTGACTGATGAAAGCTTTAATTGTCATCAAGTTCAGAACGAACTGATACATTGTTGATGGGTTAAGTGCCTTGATACAAAAAACACTTTCCAGAGTGGAACTAGACATAAAACAAATCTAACATAAATGAATGCTGAGAACCATAACCTCAATAAAAAGCAGTTACCCTAATTAAATGCCATCCCACAGTCACTATAACATTCATCAAGTTGCAAAGTCAACTTTGTTAGATTTCTACCTTAAAATATCACTAGCATCTCAAGAATTATATAAAATAAGGTCTTCTTTACAAGGGATTTTCAGTCATTTGAGCTATTTCAACATATTCATGTGAACATTTGTTCTAACACAATTCATTGCATATTTCCTGCAAAATCTTCAGGTTAACTACTAAAGCTCTTCACAAAACAAAGTTTATTTTAAATACTCCCAAGTTCTTGTACACATGTGAGCAGCTATCAGTCTCCTCCCACAGGAGGCAAAGAAAAATATAGACTGAAGTAGCAACAGAACCAGAGACTTGCACTGAACCACAATTGTGACATATATGTCAATCTGGCTTAAAATCGTAGAAAAAGCCATACAACTACAATAATAAGGCAACGACAACATGTCCTCAAGAGAAATATGGTGAATGGGTTCTACTGAAATTTTAGTGTAACTGTCATTAGGCAATTATGAACTAATCTAAAGGTCAATGAAATTAATGAATAATTGTACAACAAAGTAAATATACTCCATAAGGGCTAATGTAAAGACCTAAACCATTTAATCAAAAGTTTGCTTTCTCTTTCTGCAAGCAAAATTATGTCTTCTCCACTGTAATTTATTGTGTATTAAATATAACATATATTTCACAACAGAGGTATTCTATCTCTTTGAGATGGTGACTAAAATTATGGCTGTCAGAGCTGTTCCCTGCTGGATGCAACCTACAGGCCATCAGTTGGATGGCTATCAATGACAAAGCAAGAACTTAAAATACAGGTCCACAGCTCGCCTGTAGCAGGTGTGATACAATCCAGACATGTTTAATGCCTGTATGCTGGTGAGATCAAGTACCTTTCTCCCCCAGAGAAAACACTGAGGGTACTTTATTTTTTAGACCATCTACATAATTAATTTTCTGCCATATAAATATGTATCCTGGTTTCAGCTAAGATAGAGTAAATTTTCTTCCTAGTAACTGGTATAGTGTTGTGTTTTTATGTGTTAGTATGAAAATAATATTCATAACACACTGATGGTTTTACTTGCTGCTAAGTGGTGCTTATCCTAAGTCAAGGACTTTTCAACTCCTCATGACCTGCCACTGAGAAGACCGGAGGGGAACAACCAATTGGGAGGGTACACAGCTAGGATAGCTGACCCAAACAGACCAAAGGATGTCATGCCCAGCATATAAACTGGGGAAGAGCCTGGCCAGGGGCCACTGCTTGGAAACTGGACATCAGTCAATGACTGGTGAGCAATTTCATTGTGCATCACTTTTGTATATTCTAATTTTCTTATTCTTACTAGTACTACTACTACTACAATTATTTTCTTCCCTTTTTTGTTCAATTAAACTGCCTTTATCTCAACCTATGACTTCTACTTTTCTTCCAATTCTCTCCCCCATCCCACAGGGTGGGGGGAATGAGGAAGTGGCTGCATGGTGCTTAGTTGTCTGCTGGGGTTAAGCCACATCAATATGGCATCGGACAATGAAGAAGAAAAAAAATTGCTAGGACTTATAGTGACAGAGTTAGCCATCTAAGTTAATACTTAATACTAAAACTTTTTCTTACTATAAGTTCCATCCAGCTGAACTTTATTCTGGAAGATAAATTGGACCATAATATTACATTAATAAGACTTTATAATAATAAGACTTAATCCCTTGTGTTACCCTGCTTTAAATAAGAAAACCATATTAAATGAAAAGACTAACAATCTATTTAAGACTGAAAATAATTTAATCCAAAGGGGATACACCTCATGTTACCTCAGATCTTTCCTATTCACTATGTCTGTTTGTCTTCCTGAAAATAAGAAAAATAACTCCACAGATATTTAGAAACACAGAATTAGCCATTCACACCTCACCAGAGATAAATGCGGTGACATGGAAAAGGATCTGAGGATCAAGGCAGAAAGCAAAAAGAACATGAGGTACACCAGAGCAGTACTGGAACTAATACTGGGGTAAAGCATCTCAGCAGTATGAAGTAGTAGTAGGGAAGTACTATTTGTGTGTATCTGCCATTAATGAGGCTAACATTTGCATAATCTACTCATTTTTGAGGTCTGTTCTTCAAAGAAAATATTGAAAAGGTTTACAAAGTGGTTAAACAAACAGAGTCAACATTTTCTGAAGAAATGTAAGTAGCTCCATTTATTTATCTGAGAGGAAAATGTAAGCTGCTATCAAGCTGCCTCTTGAACTACATATACTAGGGAAATACTTCTAGCAGTAGTTGGTATAACTATAGCACGGATAAATCCAATTCAATGGAAATTTCTACTCTGCATACAGTACGTCTAATTGTAACACATTTGTATAAAACTTCCATTTTGGACCAGATCATTCATTCAGCAATAACTATGAGACATACAATTGCACTGCAGCTTCTCATCTCCAAGAGGTGAGGTAGTTTCTCTGAGCAAATAATCTACAACATATCATGAAACATTAGGCTGGAAATAGAAAGAGAGCAGGATGTTTTCTGATCAAAATAGTGTTTCCTTTAAGAATTTTTAGGATTCACTCGAGGTGCTCTGAGCTCTTGTCAAGGCAAAACTTGGCAGAGGCACACAGGGCAAGGAAAAGCCTTGATGACTGGTTTCCCTGTTGAAGAGCAGATGGCTGCAGATCCCACTCCATTCCTGAAGAGTACCTGCAGCCATGGGTCTGCACCCTGAGGTTGTCCTGCAGAACCAGAGGTATGCACCAAGATCTGGATTTCCCCACAACGTGATGGACATTGGATACAGTTGCTAAGCCAGCTGCAGCAGGTGGTATTGGGGAAAAAAAAAATGGGCTTTTTCAGCTAGCAGGAGGTGGCAGGAGATCCACTGGCTGGAAACCAGAGAAACCTGTACAATATTTCATTGGATTCTTCCTCACCAAATCTTTATGCAGGGACTTAGAACAGTTATACTGAAGCAACAAGCCTGATGTGGATGCCAAGGTAAATTCAACAGTTTTGTTTATTCTAGTATCAGACTAGATTATCACAACAGATCCTACTGACTTGAACATCCACCAATGAAAGCATATTTTAGAAACAATTTCTTTGCCATATCACTGATATTTTCCTATTCTTTGAAGCAAGTTCTGTTCTGGTCATCTCCTGATGACTTATCTGGTCTCTCTAGTTCAGCACTGTTGCATGATTTACCATTTTAAGTCTAGATATGTGGAAGCAAGTTTTTACATAGGCCAGCAGACCACTGAACTCATCACACTATTTTCAGCCTTATTAAAAACGTGTGTAAAAATGCAAAATCAGGACTTCTGTGTCCTCTCTGGGTTAATTCAATTGCATTCAAATTACTCCTTACAAAATTATTACCATTCAGAGAAATGGTTAAGAAATAAAATTGTTACTGTCATCCACCACCCTTTGAAACGTTCCTGTCAGTGTGTTACATACTGTCATTTATAATTATCACTTCTCTTTCCTGCTCTTCACCAAATAAGTTATGATACCGTTATTTTACTTAAGTATATGCTCAATTTAGTGTGCAGTGCAAGAAAGGGCTATGCAGGTAATTTTAAAAAGCCCTACTACTCTTCTTTCATAAATGGTATTACAAAAACGTCCATTTGCCAGTCTTGGGTGATGCTCACCTTTATTTTTCTGTGAGTTAAACACATGTGACTTTTTTAGTATATACATACATGATAGCACAAACCAAGGCAATTCACTTTCAAACATTGCATATGCCAAGTCCATTTAAATAGTTCTACCTACTGGCCATAGAAACTAGGTGTTGTATTCAACACAGATTATTACAAACCCTCTACAGTTTCAAAGAAAATCCACAGATCCCCCAACTCCCTTGTAATTTACTCTGCGGCCAAACTTACGTATACAGAAAAAAGCTGACCAAAGTCAACAAGTGCTCTCCAGCTCAGAAAGGCCTGAGTTGGTAGCAAAGGTGCTCTTACTCTACATGAGGTATATTTAACAAACAGAAGGTTAAAAGTAACTGAAAAAATAGTTCCATTTGCTATGAGACCCTTTTTTTATAATGAATTAGTTTAAAGCTTTCCTTTAAATCCATTGTAAGAAAATTATGTGCAAAAAAATATAAGTATTTCTCAATATTTATGTCTTGGTACATTTTATACTAACATAAGAAAATATTAATATACTTTGAATAAAATGAACCATATTTTAAACAACTAGGATTGCTAAATAACAAGTTCTTCACTGTCACATCATAAACAAAGCACGTAAGAGTGAGGATAATAATGAGTAAACATCACAGATGTTTAAATAAAACAGTAAATCACTATTATCAAGCATTAAGAAACCCATGTTCTTATGACAGGCTTAACTCTGATCCATAAATTTATATGAGAAGAAAACGTAGGCCGTATTATATAAGTATTTTCCTAAGAGATACTTCGAAGTGGAAAAGAAAGTATTAGTTGACATTTGCACCTGCTGACACATTGAAATGGAGCATTTATAATTGCTTTTTTAGAACATCAGGTTACAAAACTAAAGGGAAGATGTGGCCAAAATTAAGTTTGCAATACACTGTTATGGGTGCTGACCAGCACATACCATTTAAAGCAGTCTAAATTAGAAGAAAAGTTACAGTTAGGCTGCACCTGTATGGTTAGAACTAAGGAAAAATATTAATTATATTGTCAGTTCTTATGCTCTCCCTATGAATTATGTATTTATTTGAATTCAATAAGAATAATGGGTTTACCGAACACTTAGGACTGCAGTGACTTCTGGGTAACTACTCTTCTCCTGCACATACCTTATAGAAAGGCTCACAGCCCAATTTCTGCTACAGAAGAGATGTCAGCTATTGATAAAGGTAGTCCTTCAAAATACTGACTCATGAAGTTACGTCAAGTGCACTGGCCATTCCAGTCTGTTTGCGCTACACGTGCAGAACTGGGGGAAAACAACTCTTCCATGAGACAGAGCTCAACTGCAATTAATGTCTTTAGTGAAGGAAGTTTGGGTTACTAGCACACTACAGCTTTTAAGGCAGTACATTGACAGGATAAACTCTTGGTTGGACTTAACTTCCAATGTCCTTGCTTAGACTTTAGCTCCATTTGTTACACCTGAAGTAACTTTACTCACACTCAGCATGAAGTACTTTGCGTATAAATGCATGCTAGAAGTGATGCAATTTACAAGCTTTTAAAAGTATGTATTGAAAAGGTGGGTTGGCTCCTGCAATGTGTTTTTAGAAAACCAGACAGAATTAGTGCAACCTACTCTGTTCTTGAGAAAAGCATTAGTTCTGTGGTTTGGTTTGAACTTGGGCTGAAACTACAGAAAGGCACCCAAAGAAGCAGAAAAATAGTATTTCCACCCTGCTTCATGGCAGTCTGATAAAAGACACTAGAGCTGAGCTCTCTGCAAATACCCCTGACTTGTAATGCACTACATACCAGAGAACCAGGATCTGAAAAATATGCCCATTTCTGGTCACTTAAAAAAAAAAAGGGAAAAAAGAAAAATCTCTCAACCACCATTTCGCCATGTAGCCCCTGAATGAAAAGCAAGCCTGAAAAGAGTTGATTCGGATACATGGGTATTTATACCAAAGGTTCCATTTTATCTGAGATGTTCTGGAACACGAAATCAAATAATCCATGTAAATTACCTTTTTTTCCTTACTGAAGACTTGTTATCAACTTATTTGTAAATGCCACTGTTAATGAGATGCATATGCAATAATCTACATCTAGTCCTGTAATCACAACCACATTTTGACAACAAAAATAAATTATATATGTTTTTTTTTTTTTAGCTGGTCCTTCTCCTTTGTAACCAAGACTTTGAACTGATAAATTAGCATGCATATTCTTTTCTCTCAAACCACTTGATAATTTATTTCATACCTGAGGTACAGTATGTTCATTAAGAAACATTCTGAAGATGCACAGCTGCACTGATATAATTTCCATTAATGATTTTGAAAAATATTTCCATAATATACCAAGGTTTTTAAAAGACAGATTAAGAAAACTATGATCAGTGGTGTTTCTGACTAGGATAACACAGAAGAAGATGAGAGATGAGCTGAGATCAACACACTTCACAGAGACTGATCAATCACCATTCAGAATGGGGAAGGGGTCCAGAGTCTGGCAGAATTAAAAAACTGTTTACTAGGGGTTTTTCTTTTCTTTTTTTTTTTTTTTTTCAGCCACCCTTTATACTACACATTTGGTATAACCTTTTAGAATCATTTGGTCCATCATTAAAAAAAAAAGACAGACTGTGCAACAGTCGAGCACCCTTTCCGTACCGCTTTGTGATTTTTACGAGAGTATAACCTGTGGAATGGTTCACGTTAGCTCTGAATTATTAATGGAGTTGAATGATCAGATCGCTTTTCATTAAGTTGTTATGGGTACTAAGAACACGTTGACGCAGCAGTATCAAACTGTTGTTTCTTCGGAGCCCTTCAGATCCCATTTTAGCACGCTCCCTTCAAACGCCCGTGTCCCACTTCTGGGAGGCCAGCAGCTGCCCGGCCCCGTCCCACGCGTGGGCCCGACCGCCCGGCCGGGGGCTGCAGGGGCACACGCCGCGGGCAGCACAGGCAGGAAGCAGCCGGCACCACGGGCGCTGCCCCCGCGTTCCCATCG
>JAVSBS010019554.1:43442-78488 GCA_033124195.1 Coracias cyanogaster | reverse complement strand
TATAAAGTGCAGAAAGCAGTGCACCTCAAAGCCTTCCCGAATGCTCGTAATGGAAGGTTGATGCTGCAGTCCTGACCGCTCTGAGCAGGCGGTGACAGCGCAGATGTGGCCAAACCGAGAAAGACAGCAAACGCTTTTGCAGTTGTGACAGACCTCACTTAAAAGGCAAGGTCAGTTGTGGTGGTGGCTCAGTAAAAGAACGCACGAGGCAACGAAGTCTTTTGTTGGACGCGTGGCAGTAAGAAGTGCAATCTTTAGGTTTTTGTTACCTACCGCGAGAGTGATCTGCGTTCAGATCACAGGGGAGTTATCTGGTATCTGGCTTAAAAAACCCATGATTGATATGCTTCAGAACTTCTAGCGACGGAGCTGTTTTGTTCCCCAGCTTCCAGAAGCATGTGCTCTGTCTGTCAGTGTGAGGATAGCCGGTGTTTCAGCCCCAACTTCTGCTTTTGTCATAAGCTCTGTGTGAGAATAGAGTGAAATACCAAGTGGATTATTGGATTTCCTTCTTTTTATTACTATTTAGATTTTTAAGGGGAAAAATACCTCTAAATTCTGAGACTTTCTCAGGCTATTGTGTGAGCCTTTTCTAGGGGCAGCAGCAGCAGCTGGATATTTGAAATGTGTTTTGTTCAGTCAGATTGGAAGTCAATAAATAAATTAATCTACCCCTGGACCTCCTTTACTGATGCAAAAAAAAAATCTGCAAGCTGCCTAAAGAGTGCTTTTTACCGAATGCAGACAGAATTTGGTCCCTCAGGAAGTAAAATAATAATAATAAATCTATTTTTGTATACTTACTGTACCCTCCTTTCTCTTACAAAGGAGTTTGAAGAAGCAAAATCACAGAGTGTAACACGAACACAAATCGTTACTCTCCAATCCCTTGGTGTTTTTATTTTTTCCGCAAATGTATTTTACAATAATTTAACTTGCTCAAGATCTAGCCAACAGGCAAGCCTGTGGACACAGAAGATGCTGACCACGTCCACAACAGGGCTGCTGTCATCTGCAAAGCAGGGACCAAAAGCTGCCCTCAGCTGCGCTGGTGTGGTTGGACCAAGCTCAGCTGGAGAGGTCACACTTGGGCTTTTCCCCAAGGAAACAGACCCACAGCATTGCCGTGAACGTGCCGGTAGTTCCGCGTTGCTACTCTGACCAGATTAAATGTGCAGAAAATGCCGTTCTTTGAACAATAATTTGGCTTTGTACTGGGTTAATGGCAGCTCTGTTCCAGAAGGTCCCGGTGGGTTACAGGTACCTGTTATGTCTTGTGGGCTCCAAGTGCTTTGACTTCAGCTGTACTTGATGCCGTGCTTTGAGTAAGCGCTTTGGTGTCTCAAGTGTCCTGTGTGTGCCTTACTCTGTAAGGATTCTGATTCAAACAAACCCAAACCAAAAAACAACACAAAAAAACCTCCAACAACCAAAAAACCCTAGAAGAAAGTTAAATCCAGATGTGGGCCTTGCATGCTGGTAGTAGACATTATCTATTAGATATGAAAAGGTTTCTTTAAGGCTTAAATTAAGTGTAGTTAGATATCAGATGTCCCAAAAATCACTTTTCTACTCAAAATAATTTCTGAAAGAACTAATCTTCCAAAAATAGAAGTTATTTAACAATAATTAGAGTGATTTGTTAAGATGGAAAAGTTTGATTTTATTCCAGTTTTGATCTCCGTATTTTAAAAGATGTGGTATGCTGGTAGCCAACTTAATGCTGATTTTAGTCTGAAGCACTTAGAATAATCTTGGTGTAAATTGGATCTTTTCAGTGTAAAATAATTAATGTTTGATTAGAAAGAAGTTATAATGAAAAGCATACAGTGAAAATTTTAGTACTTTTGATACCAATTGTATTCATATGCTTATCAAGCAGTGCCTACACGGTGTTCGTTCCGTAACTTCAAAATTGTGTAACGAGACTAAAATCTAGGGTAGGAGAAAGGGAGCAAAAAGTCATGTCAGTGGCGAATAAATACATCCCAAAATTTAATTTGAAAAATATATGCCCTCAGTTACCAATCAATACAAACGCTAAGTTACTTTTCAACGCAAATTCTTAAGTAAATTGTCCCAGTCTGATCTTGAATTCTGCTTTTGCAAGAAATTCTGACCTTTTTAAAATTCCCTTTTTCCCCTCTCTATGAAATAAAATGGATAAAACTAAGCTCAAGGTCCAAACTCTTTTTCCCAGAGAAGTTTGCTCAGCATTTTCATCACTTCTGAGCAGTGGGTGTTGGAGGGGATGGGGAGAGTTTGCCCGGTTTGTGCAATCACCTTTCTTCTGAAACGTGGCTTACAACATGCCCTTGAAGGTAAAGGGCACATACCACCAGCTCCTTGCCACTCTGAACCCTAGAATTCATGACTTTGGTGTTCGGTGACACAGATCAGGGGAATTAGTTTGCTTGTTGTATGGTTTTTGGTAGAGTTTTTTATTATTATTATTTCCAGGCTGAAATGTAGTGGAGACCCAGTCTGACAGCTGATAGAGTGCTCAAAGAGAAAGTGTTTTTCTCTAAGAAGGTGATATTGCTATTTAACCTACCTCTTAATCTCAGGCTACGACAACTGGTTCCCCACTCTATGGCTGTTTTCTCAGCGGCGCTGAGATGAAATGAGGCAGCTGCTCTAAAAACAAGTATCCCAGGGAAAAAAAACATGGCCTCCTGTTGTGGATACAACAAGAGGGGCACTGTTTAGTATTCTTCTCTTCCTCAATTGTTTTTAAAGGCTAATGAAAGCCTAAGGAGACACTCAGACAGTCACACCAGCACAAATCCCTATTATTGCTCTGATGATGAGCCTTGATGCTGGAAATTTTGCATGCTGCATCTTTGTTGCCTTCTGTAAATGCTACAAATAGCAGGAAGGGGTAGATAAAATGACACAGATGCTTTAATTATGATTTGATTACAGAGCAACCAGAGGAGTCTATTCTGAGGAATATGCAATTAGAGAAAATTCTGAGGACTATCTAACCTTCCGAAATTAAAATTAACTGGGATTATTTGTACAGGGTTTTAACATTTCTGAAAGAATATAATTCCTCAAGGATCTTGCTGCTCTTGTGTGATAGATCCTCTCTTGCTTAGCAGATGGGCTTCAGGGTAACACAATGTCATCTTCCTCAGCTGCCTCTACTGGTTTCCTTCACCTCACCGTTCCATCTTAGCATCCATTGCTGGTCACGTACAGGAGGGTGACGCAGAGCCTACACTTGAACTGGAAGGAAGCAGCCATCCCTGCGTTGAAGTACACACGCAAAAAACCAGAAGAGCAGTTTAAGCATTCCTGGATCATCTCTCCTTATCTTCTCTGTGGAAACAGAGTTTTTTTTCAAGCTCACGAGCGAGAAAATCAGAGTTGTGCAAACTTGCTGTGCAGGCTCCAAAGGGAAGGTGTGGATGGAAAATTCCATGCCTTTTCCTCTTGCAAACTATTTAATCACAGAAAGCTATATGATTAAATATGTTAAGCTTCTTTGTGGCATAAATGTCTTGAATTTAATTCCGTTGATTTCACTAGCTGTCAAACATGAGCAGAATTCAGGATCTGCCCTAGGGTTGAAGAGCAACATGCCTTTAGCCTCAAATGTAAAGACACTTAAACCTTATGGAAGGCACGTTCTCAGGTAGTAATCATGTTTTCTTCACTGTCCTGAAATGAGGTCACCTCTGGACAGGCAACATCAGCCTGGAGACCAATGTCATGCACGGAGTTGATGGAGCAGTGGGTCGCACCCGCTGGCTGCAGGAGCAGCGAGGTGAGGGCCCAGGGCAGGTCTGGAGGTGTTTGGGTCTCAAACAGCCCCATGTACACACAATGATGATAGTAGCTGTGAACAAGTAACATTTTATTTACTTTCCCTCAATGCTCAGCACGTTCATTTACCAGTAGTGGAAGTTTGAGTCTTACTTTCTGTAGAACCTAGCATTTAAATATTTAAAACTAATGCTTGAAGATCATTCTTCAAATGCGATGCCAGTTACTCTCCCGGAACTATTGCTCTCCAGCCTGAATAAAACAGGACCTCCTGGGCTCTGGTTTGGGATGCAGTGTTTGCTGTGGAGGTGGAGCGTGGCAGCAGTGGCCGGCTCCTACTTGAGTGAGCTTCAGGAGACCTGCTGTTCCAGCTGCTCCCAGAGCGTGCCCTGCGAAACTGGGCTGCGTGGATCCAGTCCCCCCCCTGACAGGTTTCTTCTGAAGCCTGCCCTTGCTTTTGACCTTGCTTACCTTCAACAGCACTGGCTGCATCTGACCTGACCCAGAACGTGGCCAGTGGATCTGAGGATAGACGAGGTTCTAGACACCTAAAGAATTACTTTTCTTTCTGAGCAGTTACGCTTCAGCGTAGCTAAAAACCAGCTAGATTCAGCAGCCTGTCAGTCTCCTCTGTCAGCTGTAAGGACGTTTGCTAGTGTAACACCTTCTTTATTTAACATTTCCTTGAGCCTGCAAACCCTCCAACTTGAAAGCATTTCTGTTCCTGCTGGCCAGTGTGTATTTCACAGGGATAAAACCTCTAGCTAGCAACTGAAGGATGATTTGTCAAGGGTCATTTTAATAAATCAGGTTATTTATTTTCTGCCTGAAGTTCTCTGGTTGGTGACTAAGAGAAACTTTCTATTAAGCGGTGCGAAGCATAACGAGGTTGCTGTAATGCTTTGATGTGGAAATGCTGAAATGTCTCCCCTCCAAAAAAAAAAAAAAAGTGGTCTTATTGATAGAGAAAGCTTATTTCAAGTATCTAGGGACAATTTATATGAACAACATATAGATCATACTATAAAGACTATTGACTTTCATAATAGCCCTTTAAAATTTCAATATCAGACATCATAAAAAGGTCAAAATAAACTGATTTTCTGGAACTGTTCTGCAGATAGCTCCAAACTCAGTCCCCTTTGAAAATAAAGGTGTATTTGATAGCAGCGTCGCCGTAGACGTACAGTAAGATTTTTGTCTCCTCGTAGCTGTTACAAAGCCATTCTTCATCAACAGTCTTACTGAGCTAACTGTTCATTTTCTTGGAATTAAAAGGCTGTAGTGAATTTGCACCATGTTCGTCTCGCTTAATGAAGACAGTTATATAAGAGTCGCTTCCCCGTAGCAGATTGAATTGTATTTCCCATGCCACTTCTTGCTTTCCATGTTGCTTATAGATTAGCGAACCAGAGTTTGCTGCATTTTCTTTTCTTCTTGTATCTATTCTTGAGGCTTATTAGCACAAAGTAGCTCTGAGCCATGGCTTGGACACCAGAGATTCTGAAAGCCTCAAATAGCCGTAATAATGGAGTTGGATGAAGGATGCTGGTTGCCATGGGAACGGTGCATGTGCCACACAAGATAATGTAACTGCTGTAGTGCAGAGATCTGCGCTGCATATTGATTGCAAGATTTCTTGGCTTCCTTATAAATTTGGTGCCGTGTCTCCCACCTAGCGAGTGAGACAAGCTTTATCAGTTGGGCTAAATCCAGAGGGATTTCGCTAATCTGAGAAAAGTTGACTTTTGCGTGTGAGGGGAGAAGAAGGGGTCGGAGCAGCTTGAGCATGATGTTAGGTTCACAGCCTTTCCTTGTTGAGTTGACAGTGTCCTAACTGTTGTGTTAAATCGGAGTTAATGAAGTGTGGGAACCGAGGCATTCCGGGTGAGCGCCCTGAGTTAAAATTGACAACAGAAGGCCTTAGGAAATGGAACCTTCACCTATATAATGCTCCATGTGGTGGCTTGGCACCTAGGCACCTGCACAGTACCAACGTTCCCCGGGGTAGCTCTTCCTCGCTCCCGTTGGTGTGCCGCTGAAGTTTCGGTTTTGGTTCCAGCTTCTCGAGGACAAATCTAATTAGTGGCAGAGCTGTGCAAAGTGGTGTGATTAAGAAGGACCGTGCTCATTGACAGCCAAGAGGATGAGTGCAGTGTTGGCCATTTCACCAAGCTGGGGAAGGTAAAGCGTGTGGGTTTTGATCTGGAGGAATCCTGTGTGAGCAGGACCACACTTGGCTCTGTTCTCTGGAGAGGTTGGGCTTTATTCTTTTTTTCTTTAAATGTATGAAAATCACACCTTTCAGAGTGGCAGCCTCCACCAGGTTAGTGTAGGACTAGTGGGCTGCTAAAATTGTCTGCATAGATCTTGCATAAAAACGAAGGAAACAGGACTGTTTCTGCTGTAATTCTGCAGCCTAAGTTTTCTGGGTCTTGGAATAACAACATAGTAACTCTAGTTGGTGTCCCAATAGCCCAGTTCCTCACCAGCATAAACCAGCAAAGGTCTGTGTCTGCTTGGTGAAGAGCTGCTTCACTGCAGGTAAGTCCTGGTTTGTAATCTCAGCAGAGGATTGTATTCTGCTTCCTTGGCTCAGGTGAGATCTCTAGGCTGCGTTCCTCCCTCACTGAAAGGCAGCTGGCTCCACTATTGCTCAGGATGATCCTGCAGGTGAGAGAATGTAAATTAAAATTGTCCTTCTACTGGTACCACTCTGGGGAGGGTGGTGCCAAAAACTCTTGCTTGCCTCCAGCAGGATTGCTGGCGCTTGGCCACTTGTCCTCCCTCTAAAGGTAAAAGCTGTAACTCCCCCAGTGCGGATGCAACCGAATCAAACCTGCCACTTCTTTCCTCCCAGGCTGCACGTGGGGATACATACCCTTTACATTTTTCTTACATCTGCTTTCCCAAATTTTTCGCTATGAGGAGTTTGTGTCAGAACACAATTTTCTGACAGCTGTTAAAAAAAAAAATACCCAACAACACCAGGCACTTGACACCTGAGACTTGCTGGAAGGTCTCTGCTTTTGGTTTTATCTTTTTTTAATGCCTGGAAAACCTGCTGCTAGAGGAGATACTGTGTAATTATTGATCTTACAAGGTCTTTTGGAGATGATGTATGTTCTTTCATGCCTGCCTCATGCTGTTTGAATCCCTTGGTGGTGTCTGAATCTACCTCATAAGTATCAGAACTGTAGAAACTGTGAGGCAGTGAAGTTTTCTGTGTCTGCTCTAAGAAGATACTTATCTTGAGGGAGAGATGGGCAACTTAAAGTATACCTGAGGTACTATTTGTCAGCAATGTCTGAAAGGACATATTTAGAAATGCCTGGCTGTTGTGCCCTCTGGGTATTATTTGCAGGGTTGTGTGACTTGTTCATCAGTTTGGGTCATCGCAAATGTGTTGCTCTGATACCCATTCAGTTTATTCTTGACTACTATTTCTATTTTTCCTTGACTGCTGTTCCTGAGTTTAGATCCTACCAACACATCCCAGCGGAGTACGTACTTTTGTTGCCAATTCAAAAATCTGATTGTATAGCTTCTTTGGAGTTCTTCTGGGCTTTTTTTTTTTTCTTTTTTTAGTACAGCCAAGACAAACCGAGAACTTATCTAAGATGCCTGTTTATAACCACAACACCTGTTTTGTAATATATAGACAGTTACGATTTAGACCACTTAAAGTAATGGAGTAGTGACACTGCACTCCTGATATCTTTACTTTAAAGCCATTACTTTGTTTTTTCTTTTGGTACCCTTTAACATTTTCTGTCATTATGCAATAATTCATGGGTGAAATCCATAGCCTTTTTTGAAACAGAATACATGTTGAACTTAGTAAGTGAACTTGGACATTAGACGTTGTCTTAGGTATTAGTAAGGATCCCACTTGAGTGAAACCTGTCAGTCACCCACCAGTTTGGCTAAGCCCTTCCTGCTGCACCTAATTTCAGTTGTCTCTTGTGCCCGGTGGTCACTTTGTGCTGCTCTTTTGTAAGTGAAGACTGGGACCTTCTGCCAGGTGCCCAGGGACTAGTGAATGTGGTTTGCATACCTGTGTGTATGTATACATGTAAATGCCCACACTGTGCATTTCTGTGTATGTCTCACAGAATGGAGGGGGTTGGAAGGGACCTCTGGAGATCAGCTCTTCCAACCCCCCTGCCAAAGCAGGGCCACTCAGAACAGGTTGCCCAGGATAGCATCCAGGTGGGTTTGGAATCTCTCTGGAGAAGGAGACTCCGCAGTCTCTGTGGGCAGCCTGGGCCAGGGCTCAGGCACCTCAAACTACAGAATTTTTTCTGTACGTTGAGGTGGAACCTCCTGGGTTCCAGTTTGTGCCCATTGTCCCTTGTCCTGTCACTGGGCACCACTGAAAAGGATCTGGGCCCATCTTCTTGACTCCTGCCCTTTAGCTAGCGATAAGTATTGCTCAGATCCCCTCTGAGGCTTCTCTTCTCCAGCTCAGCAGCCCCAGGGCTCTCAGCCTTTCCTCCTCACAGAGATGCTTCAGGCCCCTCAGCATCTTCATAGTCTCTGCTGGACTCTTACCAGTAGTTCCCTGTCTCTTTTGAACTGGGGAGCCCAGAACTGGACAGAGTACTTATGCTCCTGCTGCCATTTGCTGATATTTAAGATGATTGCTTGGGTTCAAAAGTGCTTCAGTTAGGATAAAAGTGAACAGATGGGAACTGAACGTCAGTGATAACTTGATTTGTCCGATGCTGTGCACCCAGCTGGAAATGGCTTGGTAACATGGTCCTGAATGAACGGATAGCAGTGGCACAGTCACTGATGGTCACTTGTTTGTCCTTCTACTCTCTGGTACTGTCCAGGTACTATCATGATTTTAAACAAATAGTCAGGTTTTAAGTATGGTTATAGGTATGAATGTCTATAAATGCATACAGCAGCCTGGCCTGAAGCGCCCCTGAAGAATGCCAGTGAATCACAGAATCCCAGCATGGCAGGGGTTTGAAGGGACCTCTGGAGATCATCTCATCCAACCCCCCTGCTCCAGCAGCTCACCCAGAGCAGGGGGCCCAGGATCACGTCCAGGTGGGTTTGGAATTTCTCCAGAGGAGGAGACTCCACAACCTCTCCGGACATCCTGGGTGAGGCTCCGACACCCTCACAGGAAAGAAGTTTCTCCTTATGAATACGTTTACTCTTTGTGGTGTTTTCTGGTGTTGACGTCTACAAGTTCTCCCCAGGAATTTTCAATGCCAAAATGGTGCTAAATTTGATAAAGCAGGGACTGAATTTATAGCACAAGATCTTTCCAATTTGGGTTTTTTCTGAACAAATTAGAGTTTGAAGGGCTAGGCAACAAACACGCATGGAAGACAGGGAATCTGCTGCTGGCATTCCATGGAAAACTGTCACGGTTACCAAATGGACATGGGAACTCAAGAGACCAAAGGGACTCATGGGAACTGAGTAGGAAAGAGGGTCTAGGTGACTTTTCTTGGTTGAACTCCACAGAATCTGAAAGCTGCTGCTGATTGCTAAGGTCTTGTGAGACACCTAGTATACAACACTGTAAATCTACCTTGTTTACTGCACTAAAGCCAGAGAAATTGAGTGATTTTAAAGTAATGATTAATGCCCTGTAGCTGAATAGATTTTTAGGAGTGCAGGTCTGGTAAGAAATTCAGCGGTCGCCCCCTCTGCCATCCTGCCAAATCCCCAAAGCCCACAAAAACTCAGGCCTGTGACATGGTTGCTGGATGGAATACAATAACGTTCCAATAATCAGCATGTGCAGTTGGGAGGGGAATAAGAATGAGTATTTCCAAAGAAAACAGCAGGAAAGTGAGTCAAACGCTTACTTTGGAAAGGTCAGTGACTGGAATGGATCAACAGTCATTTTTAATAGTGGTGAATCTGGCATCTACGTCCCCAAAGGAGTAGATGAAGGGTTTTGCTGGGGTTTCAAAGACAAACAAATGGAGACTGTCTGTGGTTTACCATTCAGAACTCCCTTTCCAAGTGCTCACAGCAGCCTTTAGGCCTTCAAGAGGATTCAGCAGTACCTGACAGCACCTAGATACACGCCATAGAATTTCATCTTCATGGCTGGCTGAAGAACGAGATTGATGGTTCTGCTTCACAGTGGCACTCAGAGGATGACGAGGAAGATTGTTTTCCCCCTCATTCAGCTACTCCAAGTGTATCAATTTCCACTGAGCGGAAGGATTATTTTGATTTTTCCACAACAAGAGATTCTAAGGAGGTGCTGGATTTACAAAAGCGGTTGCCAAGGGTCTCCAAGGGACTTGACAGATTTGCCACCTGATGACATACTACTAGTTGAGTCTCAATGCAAATTGGGTTTGATATAAAGAATAAAGAATGGGAGGTGCTCAAGGACAATGTTCAAAAGCAATTTGGAGAGGCCATGGAACGTTTTGATTTGTCTCAGTATAATTCTTCTCACAAAAGGGAGTTGAACTGTGTCTGGTGGAATTTATTTATTATAGCTTTATACTTCTTTTATATTGAAAATTGAGCTTCAGCATTATATTCCACTTCTGCCTTTCCTTATGCAAACAATGTAAAAATAAGTTGTTTATGAAGGTAAAGTCTCTGGGGTGGTGAATGTTTAAATTAAAATTATCCAGGAATGTTTTTTTCATTCGAAAAGAGTATTTATATCTTAGCCAAAGTGGTTTAGTAATGGACAAATATGGGCTTGGGAAATGCTTAGAGAGACCTTTGAAAAACTTCACAGATTTCCTAGTGTATGTGATGGGTTTTTTTGGTTTGTTTTTTTTTTTTTACCAAAGTCTATTAAAAAAAAACCCCCATACTATTATTTGCAGATCACATCTGTGCCGGCACTGGCAGTATTAGAAAGACAACCATATTTAGTTTGTTCTTTTGTTCTTTATATAAGAACTTGCTGCCTTGTCTTCTGAGTAACACAAAAGCTATTTTATTGCTGAGGAACAAATGCTTTCTGAGTGAATCCTGTAAGATATTGGTTTTCTTTCATGAGGCCACTATATTTTCCTTTTGCCTCCATTTTTGAAGTAGTAGAAAATTGCCACGGAATTGCATTGCAAGGGCAGAGCTGCTTACGCTGTGATTTACTTCAAGGGGTTAAAGAAAATAATTGCCGAGAGGTGCCTGAGAGATGGCAGCTAAATATGTGAATGTCCACATACCTGCTTGTTAAAAGCTATCTATGTTGTGGCTACAGGTGAATTATTTTCATTTATAGATGTACTGATGTTAGAGGTGAGATGGAGGAACAGGGGAATAATCTTCCTTCTTTACAGGTTATATAAATGTTTTCTTGAAATGCATTGTATTCAGGCTCCCTCCACAGCTATCACAGCTTACTTTTTGCCACAACATATTGTGGGGATTAATCTCATTTGTGTATTTACGGTCAAGATTAGCTGCTTCCTGGCTCCGTGCAGACAATCCAAAAATCACCGTGGTGATGGGTAATGCTGATAAACATATAGTAAAGCAAACAACAAAGCTGTGTTGAGATTTACATGTGGAGATTTACGGGCAGTTTTCTTCCTAGGACGTGACAAAGGCCTGCAGGTTGAGGATAACTATGCTGTTAGCCAAAAAACACAGAATGAGGAAAAAGAGCTGGAATTACACAATCAGTTGTACTTCCCTTCTGGATAGAAAGATGTGGAAACAATTGACTGCAAAGGAATGGCCCTAATGAAAAGAGTCTAGCGCTATCCTCTGGTGTCTTCTTTGGAAAGCAGATGAGAACTATCAAGGCCCAACTCTCTACTTGTCTTGCTGCACACAGGAGACTTTTGGCAATGCTGGCAGATGCGGTGCTGGAGCGATTGCTGCTTTGTGCTGCAAGAGTGCCTGCTCCAGCTTGGAACCTTGGGGATGAAATGATAGCCAAGGAACATGACTGTGGGCAATGTTTGTCCCTCATGCACCATGTTGTTCCACTTGCTCTGTTCCCTTTTGGCTGGGTGGTAACAAGCAGATCTGCTCTAAGTAAACCCAAGGAAGTCCAAGTAACTCTTTCTCCTAAGGAATAAGCAGTAGGACAAGAGGAAATGGCCTCAAGTTGCACCAGGGGAGGTTTAGGTTGGACATGAGGAACAATTTCTAACCTGAAGGGTTGTAAAGCCCTGGCCCAGGCTGCCCAGGGCAGTGGTAGAGTCCCTGTCTTTGGACGGGTTTCAAAGGTGTGTAGATGTGGTGCTGAGGGACATGGTTTAGTGGTGGCCTGGTGATGCTGGGTTAACAGTTGGACTCGATCTCAAAGGTCTCTTCCAACCAAAATGATTCTATGAGTCTATGATCCAGCCTTCCCCAGCAGGTGTGGGATTTGGCACTGTGCCCCTTGAAGTCAGGTCTGAGAGAAGAGCTAGCAGCTGCAGAGCTTTGAATAGCAGCAGGGAACAACCTCAAATTGCAGTACCTCGGGCTTGTCGCTGTTTCTTGCTCGCTTCTGAATTAGAAGCGTAAGCAAGCAAAAAATTCTGAGGAATGCTGTAGCCATTTAAAAAAAAAAAAAGCAAACAACAAAACCCCTAAGAATTGTTAAGAACCAACATGGGGTTGGATTGAGGAACGCATCTGGCAAGTGTGTCAGCGTGTCTTGTGTCTGAAAGCAAAAGGTATGGCTGTCTTCTGACACTGGGATTCATCAGTGCCGTGCTCATGCCCTTTGACAGAGAATGGCTGTCGTAAGAACGTTTACACGGGTACCATACATCATGCTGTACTTATCCATGATCATGCTGAGAGGCCTTCCACGTGAAACACATTGGGAGCCTCTCTGTAGATTCACCACAGTCACTTGTCTTTCCTGCTGGGCTGGGCTAGTGAAGATCACACTGCTTTGTTTTTTGGGTTGTTTTTGTTTGGGTTTTTTGGTTTTTTTTTGCTGAGTTTGTGTGTGGGGTAATTGTGTATTTGTTTATCTTCTGGGAGTGTTTGTACCAACCTTTATTCTGTAGCCCTAGCTATGAATGTTAGTTGTAAACAGGTTTTTTTTTCCACAATGTCCCTACCTTCAAGATGGAAGATTTACACACAGGCACTAGAAATGACTGTGACTTTTCCAGCAGGGAGCTCCTGTAGTGGAAACCAGGGAGCTGGAAGAGAGGTTCAAGTGTAAATGAGAAAGCCCAGGGATCTTAGCAGAAAGCCGTAGCTCCACTGACCTTGATAGATTTACAGGAGTGGACAATCCACTTCTGTGTATTTAGACACGGTTATGGGGAGCATAAAATGTTGACTGGATCGTAACTGGGCTCCTGTGACCTTTTGCAAGGGAGGGTCTCTGTTTTCACCAGGAAAGCTGAATCAGTTGTTGCTCTGTCTGGAGAATGGGTGTCCATCCTTCCATGCTGCTTCCATTTATTTTTTTTTCATAGGATTAATTCAGTCCCAGCTACCTAATGTCACCGTTGCTTCCACAAAATATTTCTGGTCCTAGAGCAGCAAACCAAAATAATCTCCACTCAATTTGAAACAAGGCTCTGTGGTTTTTGTTGTTCGTTTTTTGTTTTGTTTTTTTTTAATAATGCTGACAGCTCCCTGAAAATTGGAGGTGAAATTCCACCACTGCTTGGATGTGCAGAGGAATCTAAAATGCATAATACACCATTGAATGAATTATATTGGAGGGTGTCTTGCAAATAAATGTTTCCAACATCATGGCTTATTTCTAGGGAACTTTATTTAGCAGGAGCATGAGTTATCTCTGCCATGTAGCAGTCGAGATTCACAGTTTTCCTGAAAGATCTACTACTGCAGGAATAATGACTTCCTTTGTTTACAGGGAAGGGGGGAGCACCCTTCAGGCTGTTGTTTATAGCTGCTGACATGTGATAGAACACGAACACGCCTTTGCTCATGGAGTCTCAGATTGGCATCTTTACAGGGAGGGGGAACCTTCAAGGGTAGCTTAATGCTGACACTTTGTCATCTTCCAGTGATAAGCCCTAAAAAGAGCTGTTGTATGCACTGAAGTATGTTACGCATGATAAAAATGGAATACTGGCAGAGATAGAAATGGTAGTTTGTATTCAGTAGCCGAATTCTGTGGAGTATAGAGAGCTGTCTTGTGTGGAATATTCTCCGTTAATGGGAATTTCTTTGCTAATAAAAGGCTTCAAGATTTGGTCCAATGGATCTTAAAAAATGGTAGAGCTATTTGTGGGTGTGATTGGCAGATGTAATCCCTTTCCTGCTCTCATCTACATCTTTCCTTTCCTAGTCTGTGCCAGCCGTTAGACCAAAACATAATTAAATCTAGTATTTCAGAACCAAAGTAGACATTAATCATGCAGGGTACTTTCTTAGAAGTCTAAGAAAGATAGACGTGTTAATCCCACTGAAATGCACACAGAGGTATTTTTGGCTCCTTTTAAAAATTCGGCCACGTGATTTTAATATAATCCAGTGGTGATCTTTTATCTACACTCTCTTAATGACGTACAAATCGTTGACATTCCCCTTGCAATGATTATCAATTAATTGCAAGCATCGTGCAGTGTTTAAAAACTAATGCTCCTGTAGTTGTGTGTTTTGGGTTGGTTTTTTTTTTTTAATCCATCCATTGTAAGAAATAGACAATTCTGTCTTTTTAATTGTACTACTTATTACCCACAAATGCTTCCGCGGCATAAGAGAAACCAAATTTCTTTAGTTTCCCCTTATCTTTCATTGAGGTAAGTGGTGGCTTGCTGATAGCCATTGCACAAGCTTTGTTTTGCTGAAAAAACCTGAAAAAATGGAGCAGACTATAAAAATGTCCAAAGTAGCACTGGCCTTTCTGCAGTGTGACAAGCAAGTAAAAAAATTGCCTTCCTAAACAGTGTAGTTATCCCATAAGGTTATTAAGAGAGTCTGGTACATGTGCTGAGGTGTCCCTTCTAACAGGTGGTCCTGGAGAAGCTCTTATGGTTTGAAGATGGGGAATGATGAAAGTCTAAAACTCATGATAGTTTATTCTGCCTTCCTTGATGGAAAGCTTATCCACTGGATAAACAGTTAAGCAAGAGAAGCTGCAGTCTGTGGGCCTAACGCTTCCTCGTTCTTCTCCCAGGATCTCTGAGCAACACCTTCAAAGATATGGTGGGTGTCGTGAAAATTCATGGTACCCAACTGTAGAGACTGTAGATTGTGGAAAAACCTCTGGAGGTCATCACGCCTGTGCGCTATGTGAGCTGATTTTGTTATTTCTCTACATTCGAATACTTTATAGAAAAAAAATAATTAACAAATCAATAAATTATATGCGTGTCACTCAGGTTGCTTACTTTGCTTTTCCCAAGTCGATCACAGAACACAAATTTTGATAGCTACAGGGAGATGAATATTTCTTTCCTTTCTGCAATTACTTGGTAGCACGATGTGCTGTTTGTTTAGGCTTATTTAAGACGAGCTCCGTTTTGCCAAATGCCCTTTTCCTTCAAAGTAACGGGAGCTCCCAGTGGAAGCCGAGGATATTCACCGCTTAACGGAACCAAGCCCTCTGTTTGCACAACCCCTGCGGCGTTCGGAGCCAGCCTATTACGACGGCTTTAGGCTGGCTTAGAGCTAAATCAGAGGAGAGGACGCTTCACTCTGTGCTATGCAGATAAGCACTCATATTTGTCTGGGAAGAAATCAGCCTTGTTTTGCCACTTGTCATTTTGTTATGCTCAAAGGGGTGTAGAATTCACTTCTGAGCGTTATTCTTTAGACGTCCCCATTGCCTAAGACAATATGGCTTCAGAGGGGTTGGGATACTATGCTCGTACTCAGTACGGTGCAATACAGAAAGATTTCCTCTCTCGTGGAGAGAAGATGCAAGGAATTGCTTATTGTGTAATAGGCAGAAACAGATTTTTGTTGTTTGTTGGTTTGGTTTTTTTATTCTTTAGGAGAGTTAATACGTTTTAGAAAGGAGGTGATTAGGAAAGACTAAAGAAACGTGTAGGAATATAAATCACAGCTTTATTATTTGAATCCAGGTTTTGTGCTGTTGGGTGCTGGGGAAAAATAAACGTACTTCCCGTGTGTGTGTTGGTATGAACAGGTGCAGCAATTGCTTTTGAAACGAGTCCAAGCAAGTAACATTAAGTCCTCATTTTACACCCCACTGAATGCTGTGCAAAGAGCAGAACTTCCCAGCAGCATAAGCAGATATACTTCCATTGATAGCTTTGGCTCTGAGCCTATCCACTTACATCAGTGGAGTAGTGTCTGCTCACGCCTCACTAAACAAAACCTATTACATTATATAGGTCAGTATTTGTTTTGGGACACTTCTCAGTCTTTTGTATGCGTTCCCTTCCAAGGTTAACGCTGTATTCCCAAAAGGAGCTTGTTTTTCTTCAGCCTCCTGTTTCTGAGGCGGTGGAAGAATTGTTGGACTAATATTGTCTTCCTTCAGCTGAGACTTTTGAGGCCCATGTAATGAGAACAGTGTTTTACTTGCAAACTTGGGGAGTTTTGGTCAAGCTCTTGGGGTGAGGGGAAGGACTCGCAAGGTAGAGGGGTAAACGTGCTTGCAGGAGTGAGGCCCGAGGAACAGTTTTAGCTCCTTTGGAAATACCAGGACTATGTAGGACTACAATGTTCCCAGCCTGAAATCTAGAAACCAAGTAGTTAGGGAACCTTCCTAAAGCCAAATGCTACGGTGGTGAAATGCCAACAGCTTTGCTTCTGTTTCAGTAGATGATCAAAAGTCACGGGGAAGTTGTCTATGTAGTTGCCTTTAACAGGTAAACAGAAAAGTGATTTTAAAAACGTCAATATTGAGTTCTACAAAGCCGTTGTTCATGGCATACAGCGGTGGTTTGGTCAGAAGGTGGTTGTCTGTGGATGAAGAGCTCTTGACATTCTCTGTGGCAGGTAAAGAGAGATTCTGCCTGCTGGCTACTTCTTCCTGTCCTCCTCTCACCATCCAGGTACCAGGGTGTGGAGTGAAGGAATTTTCCTGCTATATTCCCTATACCTCTAGCTGTTTTCTGGGAGCTCTGCAGTGAGCATTGTGCTCCTGGGCAGTGATCTCATATTGGGCTCAGCATTTTTTTTTTGAGAAATGTTGGTAATGAATTTTCTCTCTTGTTTGGTTTTCTTTTAAAATTCATTGAAGTGCGATCATCTTTTGAATATTTCTGTTAGGTTTCCTAGTCACAGAACCCAGAGAAGCTAAGTACGAGAAAAGTCAAGTGTGTACTGAGGTTCTCTCACTTGATTGCTCTGAAGCCTTGAACCAGTCGTTCAGATTTCTGCCCTTATTATTATTACTTTTTTTTTTTAATTGACACATTTGTAGTGTGGCAAAACAAGGACATTTTGCCCTCCTCAATAAATGGCACCATCTCCTCCCTCGCAGGTCTCACTTGGAACCATGCCTCTCTGCTTTCATGAACGCTTTCCTCCTGGTACCACCACAGCAGAGATTAAAAATGGAGAGAAAAAGCAGAGCTATTTTTGGCTCGCTCATGAACAATGGAATGGTTAATCCATTTAAATGCAGGCTCAGGTGAAAGAAACACTCCAGAACAGCCCCCAGTTAATATTATTTTCAGCTCTACCAGTAAGTAATAGAGCTGTGAAGAGAAGAACTGGGGGGAGCCTGAAGGACTGAGGGACGTTATGAGGAGACATACAGCAGAGGTGACCATCCAGCCCACATCTCCTTACTGGCCAGAGCAACTTTGCCTTGTATATGGCCCTGATTCATCTTTGTTAAACTTCATGGCTGTTACCTTAATTTCAAGCATATGCTTGAATCTCACTAGTTTAAAGCAAATCTTACCCATGTTAGTGAGAAAAAGAAAAAGGTGCAGAACTAGATTTAAAGAGGGGAGACACGTAATTCTCATCAAATACTGATTTGTTATGAAAACCACCGTATTTTGCCTGTGCCATCACTGCTATATGCATTTAATAAGAAGAAAAGTCATGGTCTGCTACAGAAAGCTGTGTTCTCTTCGAGCTTGAGAAGGCAGCAAGTTGTTTGCTGCACATTTGGAAGGTGACATTCCCTGCTAGATGGCCTAGAAAATGGTTTTCAGAAAGTCAGAAAAATTAGCTCAGGAGGACTATCGAACATCCAGCGCTCTCACCTGGCAACAGGCAACACCGTGACAAGTGTTCAGCCCCAGGGGGTTGGTGACAAGCGCTGAGTCCCTCGCAGGTTCCAGGGGCAACTTGCAGAGCTGCAACTATAAAATTCATGTGGTTAGGGCTTTTTTTTTTTTTTGGAAATGGATAAACTGAGCAAGGATGTTCCATTGGCATACTTTAAAGGTGGTACCTCGGAATACCGGTGGCTTTGTCTTGCTGGTTTTAAAGAGGCACTTTTGGTAGCACATTGTTCTCATTTCCAAACTGCTTGAAATGAATGGACCCTGAGACATAACCTAAGGATAGAAAGATGTTTATGGGTTTTTGGTTTGGTTTTTTGGTCGTTTTTTTTGTTTTGTTTTGTTGTAGTAGTAGTTTTCATGTGTGCCGCTTTCTTTTTTTTCTTTATATTTTTTGTTTTCTAGAGGAAGCTGTTGCGTAGTGGGCTTTTACGAATCAGTGTTTTTGTTTCCCTTTTGCACTTGAAATTTGACAACGGGCCTTATAAAAACACTGCAAAGCGAAATGGTGCCGAATTCATAATCCCAAAATACATAGGGCTTTTGCATCCCTTTAGGCTTATTTGTCAGAAACTAGTATTTGGCACCATTACCCCTGTGGCTGTGGGACTTTCTTTTCAGCTAAGGGTTGGAAACTTTTACATGGGAGGTAACTAAATGTTACCAAGTTGCTGGTGTAGGCTGAAGGAAACGAGCTTCAGCGTGCCATTGATACTCTCCCTGGGTTTCTCACCAGCCTTTCAAAGCAAAAGTGTCCTCAGAGAGTTCTTCCTCTGATTTCAATCGAATCTGGGTATTGCTGTGAACTGAAAAAGAGCATAAAAATACCTGTGGAGCAGATACGTGAGAAATAAGGCTTATAATGATGTTTCTCATTATTAAGATCGTTCCTTGATTTAACAGCTTCCTGGAATTTGGTTTGCACTACCAAGTCACATCTGGGGTAGAATTCCTCAGCTGTTTGTTAGGAAAGAAGAGCTACAGACAGGCAGAATGCAATTACCAAAGCTGACATTTTGCCAAGGCGCTGGAATTACTTCACAAAAGGTGCCAAGGCATCTTTCACAGTCGCAAATGGTGACGCTTACCTTTTGGATGGCACACGGGATCGGCTCGTTGTGAAGAATATGGTTACAGAAATAATTTGCTGAGCATATAAAGAGCATCTGCGCATGGTAGCGTCCCTCAAGAGAAGAGAGAGAGACAGCTGAGCTGCCAAGCAGTACAGATAAACTGTATCTGAAGAGAAAAAACTATTGGTTACAGGAGGATGCGAGTAATTGGTGCCATATGTTGTTCCAAGCGCCTTTCTTCAACTGAGCAGTCATGTATTACAGTGCAAATAGCTGAAATTGCTTCAGACTCATCTGTAAATCATTGTGCGTGCTTGGTCATAGCCTTGAGTTCTTTGGGACTCAGAAGGCCTTCATCCAAAAATCCTGGTTGTTTATTTTCTCAGGTAGAACCAATGGCATCGACCAAACTAGAGAACCGATAGACAAAACCAAACTCCACTGGAGAGGCTCTTGAGCATCACGAAGCAAGCAATACTTGGAATGGTGATGCAAATACCTATCTAATATTTAGTGGGTGGTAACGGTAAGAGGAGATTGTGGTGGAAAAAGGGAGTTTCCTTCAGTTCCACAGGAATGCATGCTGCTCCAAGATCTCTGGAAAGAAAAGAGTTTGAGATGGGATAAGAGGCAGCAAAGAGGAATGCCAGAAGCAGCACAGGAGCGTGTGTAGCACGTAAGGGATGGGCTGTTAAGCTATGCTGCAAAGGACAGATCTTTCCCAGAAAGCTTAGTCAAGAATAAACTGCTTTTTACCAGCAGGTAGGGAATGCTCACGTATTCAGTATTCAATTTTTAGATGTAAATTTGACCTTTGGCTTTCTGAAGGCCAATGAAACACCACTTTGCAAACTCCTGAAGGTATCTGAGCAGCGAACAGTGCCCAAATGTCATTTCAAACACTGAGTACAGTAACTCACTCTTCTCTTATATCCAATCTGTCATGGGTCTGTCCGTCTAGCTAATTTACTGGAGCCAGGTCATATGACAGAGTTTTGGATGGATTTTCAATTCCAACCTGGCGAGTGAAGGAATACTGCTGCAGTGTAATTCTTCACTAAGAGATAAGCTTCCAAAAGCTCTGTGTGCTCCCCTAGAGCAATCAGAGTAGTATCCAAGACCTCACTTATAAATTGGTCCTTGACCCCTCTGCCTTATCATTAAAAGCCAAAAATCATCTGTCTTCAGGATTTGTAAGCTGATAGTCTGTGCTATAGCAGAGAATCCTGTATATCTCCAATCCTGTTAAAATATAATTCCGCTTTGATGGTCATTGCACATTTAACTCCTAAATTACTTTTGTTCGCTTTCCGTGGCTCGTTGTGGTTGTCTCACCAATGCGTCTTGTAAATTTTTTTTCCACTTGGAATTGCAATCCCAGCTGTCCCGAGGAGTTAATCTTCTCCTGCTGTGATGTGTTTCAGAAGTATGAAGTGGTGGAAGGGAAGAAAAGGAGCTGAGCTGAGTTTCAGAAAGGCTTGTTCTCTAGGCCTTTATCAATGGCAGAGGTTTTTTTTTTCTGTTAGGGTGCTGTGTTAGGGGGGTTTGCCTCCTTTTCCTCCCCCAGTACTGCAGGCTGTTGAAACATGACTGCCTGTGGGGGTATTTTCATGCTTAGTATTGGTGCTGTTCCCTCTCAACTGCTTTCTGGTGTTACAATTCCCATGATTTCTCCTGGGATCTGTAACCTCTCTGATCAAGCTTGTAAACGGAAACTTTGCCTCAGTGTTCCATGTGTGTCTGGCAGTGGCTTTTCCATCGTAAATAATGAATATTTGCCATGATAAAGTTTGAAGAAAGTAGGTGGTGGTGAGGTTTTGGGACTGGGAGGAGGAGGAGATGTGTGTGTGTGTATGTGCTTGGTTTTCTTCACCGCTTCAGAGAACTGCGCTCCCTAGCTGGAAGATGTAATTGCTGCATGAATTGCTATTTAATCAGGGTTGCTAATTAAGTCTTAGCTCTTTAATGCTTTCATGGGAGAGCTGTATATGATTTGCAGTGGCTGGAATTGCAATTGCAGGCAATTAAGCTGCTTTTGGCTTGGTAAGACCTTAAAAGTGCAGTTTTATGAGGGATATTTGGGACTTGGAGAGATCCTGCCACTTTTGACATTTTTCCTTGGTCTGAAGACAGTTGTTGTTGTTTTTAAAATGAAATAATCTAAAGCAGTGAGGCAGTGAAGAAATAAATTTATTGCAGAGTTTAAGTAGCCTTTTGTGTGTGGGGTAATTACAGTAGTACATCCACTTTTATGACACAGTCAGTATAACTGTTGGTAAATATAAACCCCATTCTTAACAGAAGTCTTACTCATCTTTTGAGCATTGCTCGTTTAGTTTTAGAATGCAATTGAGAAACTAAGGTTTAGTTTCTTAGCCATGGCTCTCTGCCAACAAAGAGTTCCTACTTCTGGGTCTTGGCAACACTTGTCAATCCGGTGGGTCAGACTTTACACCATGGGTGGTTTTAATGAGAAATTTTGCAACGACTGGCCTAAAGACCTGTAAGATCTATGAGCCAAAGTGGGAGAAAACATGTGAAATACTTGTCAGGCTTATGTAGTCCAGACAAAACCAAACCAGGGACTAAATACTGCAAGTAGTAACGTGCAGGTCTGCTTGGTGGTTAAGAACAGGCTGGGATTCTTAGATTTTGGGGGTTTTAATCCCCTAAACATTATATCTTGGCAGTGGATATCAATGGCATCCAACAATATACTGTTTCTACATGGCGGAAGGGACCGAAGGGAGAAGAATAATATTCTTCATATTTCTTTTTCATTATTTGACTACTTCTTGGAAAGGAAAAAGGAGATTCAGAGAAATTTCAGATACTTGAGGCAGGAGAAAGACACAAGATGGACTTGAGAGGTTTTAGATAAAAAGCACATAATCGCAGCCTGTGAGATTAGAGGAGTTTTTACTTTTTCAGCAGAATCAACTCTTTCCTTCCCCCTTTCTCCATCGCTACTGTGGCACTCAGTGCTCAGCAGGGCAGGAGCTAGTCAAAATGGAAGTGCAAAAGTGCCGAAACAAGGAGTCTGTGAATGGGCACAATAGTGTCGTGAGGAGCAACATCAGACCCTGCTGAGCAAAGGTCAAATGGTTGGTCTCTACCTACTTCACGAACGCAGGTTGAGGAGCTTACTCTTTCCTTTGGCTCAGTGTATTATTCTAGTGCTCTATATGTTTTTTGTACCACTCGATTGCATCACTGAAGTACGCTAAACTGTGGCACTGCGATGATCAACGGACACGTATCGAAGGAAGGCCAGAGAAGCCACACACTGCAGCGATGCAAATAGTGCTGAAATTACCAGTGCCAACAGAGTCAAGCTAATCAACCCAACTCAGCAAATGAGCTTGGGTCCTAGAAATGCTACAGTGGGTAAGTTGATGAGCTTATTCAGCTCGGCTGCATGCAGTAGCTGAGCTAGCTTTTCCAGAGCTGTTTTAACCGTCTTGGTGCTGGACTGCATCGCTTAGTGTAGATAAGCCCTTTCTGTAGCTTGTGCTGACTTGTTTCGTGGTGGATGGAATCTTTACCACTAGCACTCGGAATTTTCCTCGTCTGTGCTTAACCACAGCAAAGTCTGAAGTGATACCACCCTGACTTCAGACTACTCTGATCTACTTTTAAATAAAAAGGAGAAACAATGGTTGTAACAATTGATAATAAATGGGGGCTCTTTCTGCTTTGCATTTGAAACCCATTCTGGAGCTGGGATTAGCTGGCCTTGTCCTTCAGGATTCTTCCAGATTTATTCTACACAAAGCTTTTACTACATATTGGTTTGAGTTTTGGCTTGCTACTGTCCTGCCCCTCTTGAAATCAAACTCCACAGATGAAGAGGGAAGTTGTTTACAGCAGAGATAATCAAACTTCAGCTGCTAAAAGTATCCCCCTGGATACCCAGTTAGTACTAAAGTGCTCCTTGAGCTACATGGGAATTGGTGAGGATAATGGGAATTGCACTCTGATTTTGAGAGAGGAAATGGACGGGCGTTATAGAAGCTATTCTTTTAAGTTCATAGTCAACAAAATTAGTGACCTTTGAAAACTGGAATGTTACCTGTCATAAATGGCCATACTGACCTCTGTATGGAAAGAGGTTGCACTTGGAGATGTCGACAGCCACTCAACCATCTGATCCTCTAGTTTTAGAGAACATGTTTTGAATTATATAGAAACCTTTGTGCTATTGGGTTACTGTCTTTATGAAGAGGACTAGCTTCCAATTCCAGGTTAACTGGTAACTATTAAGTGGTTGTGGCCATTTCACCTTTCTGAGTCTCAGTTTGCATTTGCTGTAAAATAGGCAAATGATCCTATATTGATTTTTACTGTTTGAAAGCTGCTACCTGTAACATTCTAACAGCAAGGAATTATTGCGGCCTACAAGAAAGCTGGGGAGGGACTTTTTACAAGGGTTTGTTGTGGTAGGACGAGGAGTAATGGCTTTAAACTGGAAGGGAGTAGAATTAGAATAGAAATTAGGAAGAATTTATTCACTGTGGGAGTGGTGAGTCACTAGAACAGGTTGCCCAGGGAGGTTGTAGATGCTCCATCATTGGATGTGTTCAAGACCAGGTTGGATGGGGCTTTGAGCAATCCGGTCTAGTGGGAGGTGTCCCTGCCATGGCAGAGGGGTTGGAACTAGATGATCTTTAAGGTCCTTTCCAACCCAAACCAGTCTATAGTTCTGTGATTGCTAGTGAGAGAATTCACAGGCATTGGGCAAGATCAATATTTCCCTGATTTGTTCCAGAATGAAAATACAGGTTTTCCTACAATCTGTTCCACATGCTTAGCTAGAGATCTGCTCCTGCTTTGAAGGGTTGTCTGGGCAGTACTAAGGTACTAATGGAAGCAGAATCCATCGCTCCTGAGGAGTCCATGGGGAAAGATTAAGTGGAATCTTTGAAGGGAAAAGCATGGAGTAGAACATGTACTATGGAGTGGCAGCAGAGAAATAGATGCTAATCCAGCCTAAATAACATTGGGAGACTGGAAGCCTGCTGATGAATAACATTGCTCATCCATTATCCATAAGCAGCTGAGAATACAGATTTTCTCCATTGGCGAGAATAAACGACTGTCCCAATTTTCAGGCTGTTTTCTCAAATGAATTAGGAGAGAATATTATTGCCTGAGGACATTTTTCTCATATCTCCACTTAAGAAGTTCTGGCACAGTAAACTAATTTGGACACCCTGAAAATGAGAGTCGTTTGTTAATACTTGAATGCCAGAAATGTGCTCTTTAGCGTCTCTGTGCATGGTTTCTTCCACTGAAGATCCTCTCTGCCGGCTCTGAGCAGAGCTCGGTGACAGGAATATTTTACAGGTGGTTTTAGAGTAGGATTTCCAGATGTGCCAAAGGATCACGCCTCAAACTGAGTTCTTGCTCATTTTGGAGGTTTATTGGCTTAAATATCAGTTACAGATCTGACCCAAGGCAGTGTTAAAATACAGAATTGTTACTGGTCACATTGGGGGCTCTTCTTTCCCCTACAAACATGTCTCATCCACATATGTGCTTTTATCTGTGTTGGAATTCAGGGGGATTGAGGAATTTTAAAGAGAAACAGTAAAAAAACATCCTTTCTTCTTCAAGTCTCGAGCAGATTCCACTGATTGGGAAGTAGATGGCTTATTATTACTCCTCTGGTAGTAAGGGGAGGCTTGAGTGATTGCTGCCCTAACCCAAGAGTTAGGCTCCAGCTGAAGTTCTTGGAGCAGTCTAGTTAGGTGGGAGAGGTTTGAGCTGTGCTTTTATTACTATTAATTTCATGTTGTCCAGGAAGAGACTAAGTTCTTGAAGCAGAAGTATGCGCAGGCTTCAAATGCTTCAGTTGAAAGGTGCTTTTATTTGCTCTGCGAATGTATTCATCAATGTCGCTTGTGCTTCAGATGCTTAAATGTTGTTTTTATACATGCTTACAGCCATTAGTTTGCAAATGATGATTGAATTAACAACTTGGATTCCTTCACCCTTGGCAAGTGCCATGAACCTTGCAGCCGGAAGGCTGTAAAATTCTGAGAAGGAGAAAAAACAGTTTCCAAAAAGGGAGGAAAAAGATATACCACATTATTTGCTGCAGCAAATAAGGTTTTTGTCTGATATAATTCAATACATATAACTGTGAGGGTTTTTTTTTTTCCTAGGCAGTCAAATGGGATTAAAGTGGTGTCAGTGTGAATGTTCAAATCCGCAGGTGTGGATGTGGAAAAACATTTTCTGATGTGCTATTGTTCGGGTCAGGCAGGTGGAAATGAAGCTGTCAGTCTTGCAGATTGGTGCAGGCTCATCCATTTTGAGAATGAGGTAAACCACATGTGCCTCTTACCTGATACGGAAACACATTTTTCCTTTTTAAACATCTTCCGTATGAACTGTGTACCTTTAGAAAAGGGCAAGCTTAACCTAATCTTCCCCAGGGAAAAATCGGCAAAATCATATCTCCCGTGGATAATATTTTTGCTCAGGTGGCTTACCGTTCAAACCAATGAGGTGGAAAAAAGATCACCTTCTCCTCTGCCTCCTCAAGAAAGGTGTTTGCCTTCTAAAACTTCAGCTTGCCCTTTATATTGAAAAAATATGCCCCTTGAGATGTAGGAAGAATGTCTCGTAGTTACTAAATAATTAAATTTCTGCCTTTGAATGAGCAGCTGTTGTCTTAAAACATACATGGTTGGTGGGTCAAAACTGAAGATTTAATGTGTTCTTTTTGACAAGGCCTGACATATTACTATCAAGGTTTCTCTGCTGTCTCCCAAAACAGCTGATTTGCCTGACCCTTGTGAACAAGAAACCTCGTGCTTTACTTACCCAAGTGGCACATTTTATCAGGGACTTGCGGCTTTTTCTACTTCTTCTGTTTGTTGGTCTGGACTCCTGATCACCTTAATTTTGCTAGTTAAGTCCTGGACCAGTGTGGCATCAGCGTCACACAGAGGTCTTCCAGAACTTGTGCCTGCCACTTCTGGAGCATAGACATCAAGGGGGAAAATTGTCTCAGATATTGACTGTGGTTTTCAGGTTGCAGCACTAGCCTTTGGTTCCAGGTAGCGTTGTGTTCTCCCTGATGTGTTGATGTTCACCAAAGATGGTGTTTTATCTTTCTCTTTGATAAAAGTAACAGGCTGATTCATGACAGAAACCAACATTTGGTGTTATCTGGCTTGGCTTTATGACCCTATCAGTTGGTTTTCAGTTATGTCAGTATTGGTACATGGATATTTTTTGGTAAGTATATGGTAAAAAAACCCAATCAACAACCAAAAAAACCTCCAACAACCAACCATCCAAACAAAACAAAACAAAACAAAAAACCAGAAAAAACCCAGCCCAGAGAATCAATTCCTTCAAGGTAGAAGGTAGAAAGGTAGAAAACTCTCTGCAATAAGTAAAGCGAATATTTTGTCTTACATTTAATATGAATGACTTTGTGTGAGAGCTAACCATTCTTAATGGTCCCAAACAAGAAGAGGTATTAGTGGGTAAACAGAGGATGCCCAAGGAGATGCTTTAACCTCTTTTGACCAAAGCAGCAAAGCTCTGAAGCTTTTTAGTAGCTGGAAAGCTAAAGACAGGTAAAACCAAAATTGTAGTGCTTGGTTTACAATGCACATCCTGGAAACTTTTGTGCTACATTTCAATGTATTCAAAATAATCCTGTGCTAAAAGATGTTTTGAGTTGTTATTGTTGTCAGAAGGTAAAAATGCTCAGGTACACTATTAGCCTTATAAATAAAAGGTCACATCACGTAAATATGACTGTCCTAGACCAAGGGATCCCTCAAGCAAGAGATCCCAAGCTCTTTCAGCCCAGGACCTGCAGCTGATGTGCCAGCAAGATGCACAAGAAACATCTATAAGAACGGCCTGCACCCAGAGCCTCAGGTTTGGTACCTTGCCAAGTCCAAATATGAGCCCCATTGTCATGTGAAGACTTGCTACCATGAGCGTGTGGAGAATGCAAGAGAAGGTTTGCAACCCTGAAAGGATATTTAGCTACAGAAAGTTGCATCTGAGGTGCTGCTGAATTGCTGTTGAGAGAACTAGGGCTTAGACACACAGCTGCAAAACACACAGGAGGCATTTGGGTTTTGCTCAGGGTGATGCCAGTGCTTTAGAGCAGAATCTGACCCCACCGCTTGTCTGGAGACAGGCTTTCAATGTCAGCTTAAAGCCACGTTGGACAGGAGTGAAAGCTTGCCCTGCTGCTATTGTAATGCAACCAGTTAAAACCAACAACTGGTTTTCATGTATTGACCGCTTGCAAAATTCTCAAATTTATCTTGAGCTTTTTTCCTTTTTCTTTTTTTTTTAATTGAAGTGAAAGCAAATTGTTGCATTTATCTCCTGCCTTCAGAGTGAGCTCCCTGATTGTTTGTCCTTATCACTTCAAGCCAGAAAGTTCAATAGATTTGTTAGGCACCTCAATATTACAGCTTCAACCTCATGATTTGGCAGGAGGGGAGAAATTTTCGAGTTTCCATTTAAACTGCTTTTAGTTCAGAATGAAATCCAATTTAAACGTAAAGGTTTGGATTGAAGTTTGAGGATCAAAGAAAATAGAACAGAAGGAAAATGTGGCTTTAGCTCGGAGCCGTATCTGAAAAGGATAACCTCAGTTTCAGGGCATTTCTGTCTCTCTTCTGCACCCCCCTCCAAGAGGGTGTGTTTCCTCTTTCTGCTGGAAGGGGCTTGGCTGATGTGCCCGCAGTCTCTTTTTCTCGTTTGCTTTGGTTTGCAGGATATCATAACTGCATGTAAGAACCACAAATGTGAAGTCTTTTCTTATTCAGAAAACAAGGCTATCTAAAATAAGCCATGCTCTAAAACAGAGGCAGCACCCAAATTTCAGTTGTTTGGAATGAGCCTTGTTGGCTGTTGTGGGTCGATAGGGTTGAAAATGAGGAAACGGAGCCTCTGCCATAGCTGCATCCTCCCCACCGTCCTTGGGGAAGTTGAGGCCTGTGTGATGTAGGACTGCTAAAGTGGATCAGGGTTTTTGTGGGAGTTGGAGGCTTGGGAGGAAAAACGAGTTGCAATAATGCAATACAAACTGAAGGAAGCTTGACTTACACGAAGATGGCACATCCAGCCTCTAAAAAATGTGGACCATTAGCTCTCTGTTTGTCAAAATGTATTTCTAGCCCTGATTCTAATGCATGGAGCCTTGAAGATCCTGCCTGTTGGGTGGGTCTCTAGGCTTTAGACAACGTCCCATGATGGATGTCATCCAAAGCGACTTGCCCAGTCACACAGAGAAAATGCGATCTCAGTTATGCCAAGATATTATCCTGTTAGGAATAACTTGGCCATCGCACTTTTAGGCGATGGTTTCAGATTTAAGACAAAGTCAAATATCCCCCGATTTAGAAGCTGGAGGTGGCAGCAGAAGTATATTAAACCAAGGGAAACATCCAGTGGAAAAACACTGTATTTTTATTGCCTAAACTCTGGTTTTATTAAACCACAGCTTTTGAAACTTTGTGACTTTGGAGTTTTCTTCATCATCTTACAGAAATTGTTTTTCTAGTCCTTTCGGCTTCATAATGAAGCGTGAAATTGAAATGAGTCTATTTTTTAAGGCTAATAGAAAGAATAATAAACACTTTTATTTTTCGTTCTCCCTTCCACCCCCAGCGATAAAGATAGGCCATTTCAACTCTTAAGAGTTAATAACAGCCTTTTCAGATTAGAGCTCCATTTTTAAGACAGTGTCTGGTTTAAATTTGACCTGATTGAATACTGGGAATGGTGTGAGAAATTATAGGTTGAGGAGCACTGTGCATTTAGTGACATTCTGGGTGTTTGGGTGGGATTCTGTGAATTTTACCTTTGACAGCTGTGTCAGGGCATACAGCTTGCAACAGGTAGCAACAGCTTTGCCCTTGTTGCAGCTCCTGCTTCAACACTGAGCTTCTTGTAGCCACGCAACCTTGTGAGTGTTGGTACAAAACAGGAGCCACGCGCAGGTTAGTGATCAATAATCAGTGTCTGCATTAAATATGGGGAGCTTCAGACTGGAATGATGTATTCTGACATGCGGAGCAATGTGTTTCTAACTGCTCTTGCCCAAAACAATAAGACTTCACAAAAAAACCCCCAAAAAAACCAAACAAAAAAACCAACAAACAAAAAACAAACCCCAAAATATTTACACGGTGACAGATGGTAGATGCTCACAGACTTCAAACCAGCCAAAATCCCAGGAGGCTCAATAAGCACATACAGAAGGGAAAGCACAGCGTGTTCTATCATGTTTTCACCAAAGGAAATCTTTGCGGAGATGGCTGCTCCCAACGAATTAGGCAGCGTAGCAGTTTTCATAGGCTTCTAATGACGATAGTAACCCCAATGTGATGGCGGTGGCAGATGTGGCCTGAGCTAAGGGCTACTGGCCTGGTAGACCAGTTTCATACAGTCAGTTCTTCCCTCCTGTGTCCACCAGCCTGTGCAAACTGCAGACTCCCAACCATCCTCCAAGAAGGAGCCAGTGGAGCCGCTCTCTAGCCTCACTAAGAGGGGTACTGCCATGCTCTGGCCCACCTTGCATGGTTGCACCATTCCAGCAGCACTGTGGGGCCACCTCCTCCATCTCTTTTCCCTCATGGAAAAGCATATATAGCATATATATATATATATATATATATCATAACGGAGTATACTCTTCTTTAGGAGGAGAAGTAGCATGCAACTTGCCAGGTTGTAATATGTCCAGTTACAGTGAGATTTTAAATTATTTTTCTTTCAGCGAGGGATGCAAGGCATCCATCTTTGCTGGAGCCTTCATGTGCCTTTATTTGCCTTCACAAGGCAAAGAATCTTTCCTACCTAATCATTTGTACATGCTGGAAACAGAAAGAGGCCGCTAGAAAAGTGTAGCAATATTATTATTGAAGGTTAGAGGATTGTACTGGCGCACAAAGAAACTCTGCTCAAAATTCTACTGCTAGGGCAAATTACTTTGCCTTTCTGTTGTGTTCGCTGCTCCCTTTTTCTGTCCTGGCTTCCTGCATTGGTGGGTCTCCAAGGTCTTGTCTTTGTGCAGCTCTCTGAGCCAGCAGAACCTCAATGCCTCTAATGCAGGAGGTCAGAACTGCCCAGCTCCTGCCTGCAGCAGCTCACCAGGCCAGGCCAAGGCAGGAACTATTGGGGCAGCTGTATCACAAATACCAAAAAAAGGCGAAAAACAGGGGACAGTGGTGGAAAAGTAGGTGGGCAGGCTCTTTGTCACCTTCATCTGCTCCCAGGCAAAGGGGAGAGAGGGGTGGGTGGGAGAAAGGGGTATGTAAGGGAAGCAAACTGTGCTGGGCAGTACCTGTAAGTCGGAACCATGACTGATTTCTGTGGTTCAAAGCAGGACGGTAAATCCACTGCTTCACTAAACTTGGTTTTGGCTTCCTTCTGGGGGCAAGAGGGAGCTGGTATGTTGGATTGTTTCCTGGGTGTTAGCAAGGGGATACTGGAACCTGTCTTAGCATCAGCCATCTTAGCTGACTGTCACCAGTCATAAGCTTTTTTTGAACCTCTCCACACTGCCTAGCAGTTGCGTTTTCCATACTGAAAACCACCGTGGGCTCTGAGGGAAGGCCTTTTGGCTTGCACAGCACAGATACATAATAATACAAATTAGGGCTAAAGAAGGACACCCAACTAATGGAGAGAACAATGGGCAAACCCGTTTTTATATGGCTGTGACTTAAATTGTTACCCTGCTCTATACAACTTCAGAGGGATGGGAATACAGCCATTAGATTAGCTCACATGGCACGGGTGAGGCAGCACCTCAAATGCTGGGTTCAGTTTTGGGTCCCTCACTGCAAGAAGGACGTTGAGGTGCTGTAGCATGTCTGAAGAAGGGCTGTGAAGCTGGTGAAGGGTCTAGAGCACAAGTCTTGTGTGGAGCGGCTGAAGGAACTGGGTTTGCTTGGTCTGGAGAAAAGGAGATTCAGGGGAGACCTTCCTGCTCTCGACAACTCCCTGGAAGGAGGTTGAAGTGGGGTGGGGCCAATCTCCCATGTAGCAAGCAGCAGAACAAGAGGAAACAGCTTCAAGTTGTGCCAGGGGAGGTTTAGGTTGGTCGTAAGGAAAAATGTCTTCCCTGAAAGGGTTGTCAAGTCCTGCAAGAGGCTGCCCACGGCAGTGGTGGAGTCCCTGTACCTGGAGGGATTTAAAAGCTGTGGAGATGTGGTGCTGAGGGACATGGTTTAGTGGTGGACTTGGCAGTGCTGGGTTAACAGTTGGACTTGATGATCTTGAAGGTCTCTTCTGACCAGAACAATTCTATGATTCTATGAAATGAGTATGAAGTGCAGTCCCTAGCTAGACAGCTTCTCCAGAGCAAGTCTCAGTCGATATCTATGCTGAAACTAGAAGTGAATGTGTGGTCGCAGTAGATGGGGATGACTATGTTTTGTTGCAGTAGCCAGTCTAGAAGCTAACAATAGAATTTGTGACAAAGACTTTATTGCAAAGAAATAGAACAATGGAAACAACAAAGACAACACCACTCAATAAGATAGGAACCACAGAATGGTGGGGGTTGGAAGGGACCTCTGGAGATCATCTTGCCCAACTCCCCTGCTACAGCAGGGTCACCTGGAGCAGGGATCACATCCAGGTGGGTTTGGAATCTCCAGAGAAAGAGACTCCACAACCTCTCTGGGCAGCCTGGGCCAGGCTCTGTCAATCCCCAAAGCATCAGCAAGCAGGTGCTCTGCACTGTAAGAGCCATTCAGTTGTGTTGTAAATCGCTAGAAATCTGTTCAAAGTTTGGCCTAGATTTTTTTTTTTTATGTGTAAATACAGAGTAGCAGGGGCAGATTGTGCTAATGTGAGCCAAGCAATAATATACTCAAAATACTGTATAACTACCTACAGTCTTGTTAAAATCAGTGGGATCAGTTGGGAGGTCATGCTAGTCAGTATAAAAACCTTGCAAGAGATGTATTATCGGTTATTCCATTTTGGTATAATTCCATGATGAGTAGAAGAAGCTTCCCTCTCCTTGAATCTCCCTCCATAACCAATCGGCTATTTTAAATAAAAATAATACAGGGCCCAGATGGGAAAATTCTTATAGGCTTATAAGAAAATATTGTGATTTATGAGGCTTCGAGCAGACTCCCAAGATTGTCAGGATAATTTTGCACTTGTGGTGTGAGTGCGTTTTGCTCTATCTTTACTCTGATGTTAACAAGGACAACAAAATTCACTGTCTTTCAAAAATAACCTCGCTACAGGCTATATGACCAGCGCTTCTCGTGATTCTGCATCTTGTCTTTCTTGTTTGTTTCTCCTTTTTTTTTGGGTTTTATTGTGGATTTTTCTGGGTAATTACAGAATCCCTTACAATTGCAAAGGTATGACCTTTCCTAGTAAGTTCTTTAAAAAGAAATATGAACCTTTTTTTTTTTTTTTTCTGGAGGATTAAATGATAAATGTTTGTTTAAGGATCTGACCATAATATGTCCTGATAGTAATATCATGTAAGAGACAAGCTCTTTCTGCAGGTCACACCTTTGCATCTTTTACATCAAGAGTAAACGTCACACCAAGATAGTTCTGTGCACCACAGAAGATCAATATTACTGAACTGGAGCTGTACTTAGCAAGTAAAAGCTTGTGGTTTGGGCTCAAAATTACGGCACGATCTCAGCAGGGACCTCTGTGTGCCACAGAAGAGGGAGAAGTTCTGGTGAGGTTGTTTGGCTTTTGTTTTTCATCTTTATTTCTAAAGTGCGGAATTATTCTTGCACATGAAGATTGGAAAATGGGAAAGTTGCTGCTTTTCCTTCTTGGTGGTGGTGTGACTGTCTTCAAGCCATTGTTATATATGCCATCCTTGTCACTACTTTGGGTTCTTGTGACAGCTTGTGCAGTCCGTGAGAGACACGCGAATCCACGAGCGCTGTAGAAATCCTAGCACACCTTAAGTAGAGGCAAGGCAGGGTATTTTTAGGAAACTATTACATTTCTTTCCATCACACACAGGCTCTCCTGGATAGCTAGAGAGAAAATTTGTTCCTTTTAGGGTAGCTAGAACTGGGAGCAAGCAGGTGAGTTTTCATGCCACGTCTTAGAGCCTGAAGGACTAGGTGTCAGTGTGTTTCTTCAGTGTGGGTGAAATCTATCCATGAACGTTCACAAATGAGGAAGGGAATGAAGCTCCTACTGCTTCCATCTCATTTTTCTTCCTAATATGATGCCTTCCAGGCATGTGGTCTAGGCTGAGGTGTAAGAGATTTATCTTTTGGTGCAACTTAAGATATTGTAAACCTACAGCTTGCATCTGTTGTGTCATCCAACTTCTTTGAGGACGCAATGTGCACACCATCGCTCAAGAGGCTGTTGCCTGCTGCTTGGCTCCCAGTCACTTCTGAACCTGTGGATCTGGGTCAGCCATATTTGACAGAGAAGAGCTTAACATCTCAAAGACTTGTATTTATAAGCTTCATAAAATCAATTAGAGGCAAGAGATGAACGTTAATCCTTTTCCTGAAAAGCTGCGTTGTGCAAGCTTGCATTGGGCATCAGAGAAGTCACATAAGAACATGTCCCAGCACCAAGAGAAAATTCAGCAGTCATGTTGGGTCCCCCTGCAAACTGCAAACTTGGCCAATCTTTACCTGCTTAAAAAGTATTCAAAATGCCTTTCGTTGAATGTATTCTTTTAGATACCTTCATTGATTTGACTAAAGCCACCTTTTTTGGCCAGCCATGTCTGTCATTACTGGAATGAACTTACTTGTGACATCAATAAGGGATGTGACAATCATTTATTTTCAGTTGCATTACTGTATTTAAAAAATCTTCAGTCCAAGCAGCGCTTTTGGGTAAGGTTTTCAAAGCAGAGGTGACTGTGGGGCTGAAGAAGGAATGTCAGCATGCCGGACGTGTTTGGATGCCTCTGAAATGCACTGTAAGTACATCTTACTGAAGCCTGTTTCATAATTCTTCATTCAACCAAGCATTTCTACTTTATTTCTTTTCCCCCCCAACCAAAACAGAGTACTGCTCATAAGATATGATCTTTGCAGTGAAGCATGTAGGCTTTTAATGCATCTTTTACACTCTTACGTACCTTCTAAAGATCCTCCAGCACATCACTCACCTTCTCTCAGCTGACAATGGCATATCACTGCCTGGCAGATATGGCAGATTTTGTGGATTGCTGCTTCATACGTAAGCATGCATCACTTCTAAAATGCCCCAGCGAAGCAGGTATATGATGTATAAATAGTTAAGAAGGAAGAGTAGAGAGTAGGTGTTCAGAGGTTGTGTAATTTAGATTTCCTTGTTGTCAATAGTGAAAGAAACGTAGCTGCTGCGCAAGTTTAAGCAGGCAGGTGCTAAAATCTGTGCCACTCTTACTCCTGTATATCTATTTTTATTAAACATCCATTTATTAATTATCTATAGTTATTAATCAGAGGGAAGATTATGTTAGAATTGAAATGTAGACTTGTAGAGGGGGAAAGGAAGCTCTTAACTTGAAAATAACAAGCTACTGTGGACAAGCAACCAATCTAATTTAGATAGGACTTACACTCTGTGTTTTGGGCCAGCTTCAGAAGTACTAAGATCCAGGGAAGGTCTTTCATTTCTTGCTCTATAATCTTTGGAATACCTAATGTGCTTCACTGACTACACATGGGAATTTAGGTGAAATCATGTGATGTTTCATTTCTAGTAAAATTAGAGAGAGCCACTATTTATTTTAGGCAAGCTAAACACAAGGAAGCCATTACAGGAAGGCTCATGCATTAAATCCACCTAAAATCTAACAGCGTTTTTCAGATAAGGCCCTGTTGTTACCAAGCTTTTCCACAAATACGCATCTGCGCAAAACCTAAACCCTTTAGGTAAAATCAAAGTGAAAATACAGATGGTGGTCTTTAGAATTTGCATGATTTTGACTGGAACACCTGCCTTCTGAGGAAAGGTTGAGAGACCTGGGCCTTTTTAGGCTGGAGAAGAGAAGACTGAGAGGGGATTGAATGAATGTGGGTCAATAGATGAGGGCTGGGTGTCAAGAAGAAAGGGGCAACCTCTTGTCACTTGTGCCCTGCGATAGGACAAGGGGCAATGGA